>JAAEAF010013561.1:0-155799 GCA_011037195.1 Triatoma infestans | reverse complement strand
TTCCGTTCCATTCTTTTTTGCTTTGTTTACTATTGATTTTTTTCTCATAAATAGCAAATTCTGACAATTTCTCTCTGTACACTATCACGGTTTACACATGCTGTACACACACTTACACACACACAACACACACACACACACAATACGTTGTTTTAAATGCCATAGGTTCAACCATACATCGAAAATATGTAAAAACGAAGTAACTTGCGCGTTTTGTGCTGGTAACCACACTACTGACAGTTGTCAACAAAGTGATTCACAACCAAAGTGTATTAATTGCACTACTAGGAATAAATTTATTAAAAAAGAAAACTGTTTAAACGTAGTACATCCAGCATTTAGTAGAGAATGTCCCAGTTATAATATCATGTTGGTTAGAAAACAACAAAATATTGACTATGGTAAATAAACAGATACTTCCATCTTTAATGTGCTTACAAGTTAACCTACAAAGGTCAAGATCTGCTACGTCAAATCTAATTAAGTTCTATAATGACAACAAAGTAGATTTAATATTCATTCAAGAACCATACAATATAAACAATAAAATCGCTGGCTTTCCTAAGAACATTTCTATTTGTAACCAAGGAGAAGGGCGTAAAAGAGCGGCTATATTAGTATTGAATAAGAAATTAGATGTTTTACTAATCTAATTTTACAAGAGTTGCAATATGTTATCAACAAATCAAAATGTGGAAAAGCTCCAGGCTTTGATGGTGTCCCCTTCGAATTCTATAAAAATGGTACTTTAAAATTTCCTGAAACCTTATTAAATTTTTTTAACTTTATTTTTAATAACACAAACATCCAAGTAGTTTCAGCAAATCAATTATTTTTCCTCTTCACAAAAAAAGGGATAAAAATTTAGTTGCTAATTACAGGGGAATTTCCTTTTTAGACTCCATGTCGAAACTCTTTACTGGTTTACTTCTCCAAAGATTGGAAAGTTGGGTAAACAAAAATAACGTATTGAATGAATTCCAGGCAGGGTTTCGTAAAGGTTATTCCACTATTGACAACATTTTCAATTTGATGAATATAATAAAAATCATAACAGCGAAAAGAAAGAAAAAAGTATATTCTTTTTTCGTAAATTTCAAGTCAGCTTTCGATTCTCCAGACCGATACGCACTCTATTATAAATTGTTTGCACTTGGCATCTCCACCAAATTCTTCAACGTCCTCCAGCGTCTGTACTCAAATAGTGAGTCGGCAGTGTGGACAGTGAATGGGGTTACCAGGAGCTTTCAGAGCCAAATGGGACTTAAACTAGGCTGCCTCCTCTCCCCCTTCTGTTCTCTCTTTTCTTAAACGATCTGGCTGACTTTTTAGGTGGGGGGTTACACATTGGAGGAGTAAACATAAGGTGTCTGTTGTATGCGGACGATATAGTGCTGCTTGCCACGGACTCTTATGTTCTCCAGTATATGATAAAAAGATTAGGATATGGAAATGTGGAACCTGACCATCAACCTAAGCAAGTCGAAAATTATGGTGTTTAGAAGAGGGGGTAGGTTAGCGGCAACAGACTCATGGAAGTTAAATAACGAAAATAAGGAAATTGTTAATTTCTATAAATGTTTAGGAGTGGGGCTGACCCCGAAATTGTCACTCACGCAACATTTTCAGGAAAAATTGAGTCAGTCGAAGGCCGCTATACTCACTGTATATGGTACTCTCATTGCAAATAAAAATGTTACTGTGTCCGTAAAATATAATGTATTTGACGCTGAAATGAGAGCAATCATGTGCTATGCGGCGCAGGTCTGGGGTTTCCAACAGCATCTCATTGTGGAAAAACTGCTTACCTTCTTTATTAAAAAAATATTTAGACTACCTATGTGTACACCTAATTATATTCTATACACAGAATCCAACTTGCTCCCATTATATTTGTACACTTTCAGACTACATTATCGAAACATTATTTAAGTTTTGTTAGTGCCCCCTACTCGCCTCCCTCGTATTTTGGCCTCAGAAATTATAATCAGAAATTTGTATTGGTATAAGGAATATAGAGATTTATTTAGGAAATATGGAATTGTAATGCCACATACCCTGAATGCTCATAATTTTGAAAAGCTGTCAGAAATGTTAAAAAATGAATTTTCAGAAAGCTTAAATAGATAAAGCTTTAAATAAGTAAAGCTAGATTTCACAGATTGTACAGTGAACTGAAGCGCGATATCGGAGCTGACCACTATATCAACAGTAATGATGTCCACCTAATTAGTGCAATACTAAAGTGAGAGGCGAGCTACTTAGCCTGAATTACAGTGTAAGCAGGTCCGAGGGTGCCTGTAGGTGTTCACTGTGCAATACGGGTGAAATAGAAGATACAATTCATTTTATTGGCAGTTGCCCTGTGTTGCGAGAATTCCGAATTAGGTGGCTGGGCTGTCGCTTTTTAAATAAAGAAGACGTTATTAGATATTTGAATGGTGAGTACGGCTGGAGAAAATTTTACTATTTCGTTCGGCAGGCATGGCAGTATAGGTCCCTGCTAGTGAACGAATTTAATTTCTAATGTGTTTTTATTTTTTCTTTTTGTTTCGTTTTCAGGAAAATTTAGTAATCTTTCCTAGCCGTTTTAAAATAATACACAGCTAAATTTTATTGTTTAGTTTATTTAAATTTTATTTACTATTTAGCATCCATGTTGTTTGTAATGTTAATTTCTATTTATGTTTTCGAAAATCTATATTTTTGTTCTTCTCATAGAGAGCTTTATGTTTCTTTTATAAATAATTATACTTCCTTTGTAAATATTTACTTATTAGAAGAGTCAACTTGGCAGACGGACTAAGTCCATGTCCTATTGTCTTAATTTATGTACATACGATTGTATTTATATTATTTAATAAAGCACTATTATAATTATTTGATTATTATTATTATTATTATTATTATTATTATTATTATTATTATTATTAAACAATGAAATTTGCACATTGCAGTAGTGAAGGTTAATTATACAAAATTTGGAAAAATTTAACGAGTGGTTACCCAGGAATTTAAAGAAATCTTTTCTTATTTATTGGATATAATTTATCAGTATTAGATCTGTGCTTGGCGGCTTGGTAGTAGGGTGGAAGGTGCGGAGTGGTCATCATCAGAGGGAAGGAGGTGTTTACAAGCAGCTTATTGATAAATATATGGATTTTATCTACAAATCAAGTAACTATACACATTATTGATACTTTCATAATATTTTGCTCCGTTAACCTTGAGATCTCGTACATCACCTTTTTATTAAATTATTATATTTAAAATTCTACAAGCCCTTTTTTTGCGAATTACTGTGTTTGTGTAATATTTCTACAATTAACTTTTATTTACATTAAAAATATATCCTAACTTGGAATTTTAGTGGTTACTGTTAATGTCTAAAACAGTAAAAGAAAATTACGGAGAGAGTGGAACTATAACCCCACCGAATACTAAACGGGGAAACATCAAAAGATCCCATTCTTCACCGGAGCTGGGTGAGGGAGTAAATATAAAGAAAGGCAAACTTAGAGGTATTATTAAAGAAATGGAAGGAGAGCTAGAGAGGGGGTTAATACAGGAAATGAGTAAGCTTATTGACGCCAAAAATTTGGCGAGTAAAGAGGATATGGAAGCGATCAAAGCTGAATTAAGTGAAATTAAAGCCGATTTAAATGAGATTAAAAAAGAGAACATGGTTCTGAAGAAAGAGGTGGAATTTCTAAAGAGTGAATTAAGTGAGAGAGATAGTAGATTAGAAATGTTGGAAAACTATACAAGAAGAAACAATTTACTATTTAAAGGGTTAGGAGGAGAGAGAGGAGGGGAGAAGGAAGCAGTCACTAAGTTTTGTCAAGAGGTGCTTAAGGTAGATGTATCCGGCACAATACAGGATGCTTATGTTATTGGAACCACTCATCCTTGATTAAAGTGGAATATGAGAATAAAAAAATTGTTACAGAGATTTTGAGGAACACGAAGAAATTGAGAGGAACGGGCTTCTATGTAGATAGAGATTATACTTGGCAAAGTAGGATGAAGAGAAAGAACTTATTTATGTGTAGGAAAGAATTTATGCAGAAGAATCCAGAGCTGAAGTCACGGGTTGTGGGGAACACATTGATACTAGAAGGGAAGAAATTTAAGCGAAATGAAGCAGAAGGCCTAAAAGGAAGTAGAGAGGAAGATAATAAATGGCTGCAGGTTCTCAGAGAAACATTGTGAGAAGAAGCTGTCTGTCAGGTGTCTTCACGTAGTTTATCAAAATTAGAGTGTAAATGTTGCAAAATATTATCTTATAATATTGCTGGGCTTAAAGATAAAGTTAGAGATAGTTTTTTTATAAATCTTATAAATAGTTTCGATGTTTTTATTTTGATTGAAACATTTGTTGAAGAAAAAGATTTCAGTTTTTTTAGCAACTATTTTAGTAATTTTGAGTTAATTTGGAGCCCAGTTTCTAGAATTTTTTTATTAGGTAGGGCATCTGGAGGTATGTTAGTGGGAGTGAGAAAAGGGAATATTAGTTTGAAAAGTAAGTTACTTTCTGATTGGCCAATAGTAAAAATTAACACCACCTTAGGAATTATACATGTATTGCCGATTTACTGAAACTGTAATAACTGGGTTACTGATTTTGAGAAATTAGAATATTTTTTAAATAATAGAAATGATCTTATGTATATTTTGATAGGGGACTGGAATGGGAGAATAGGAAGTGATCATGGGTTTATAGAAGAGGTAGATATAGTTGAATATAGATTGATATAGGTAGATATAGATTGACGGAGAATATAGTTCTGCAAAGAAGTACTAAAGACAAATTTAAAAATAACAGGGGCTCCAAGAGTTATTGAGTTGTTGGCGGATAATAATCTGGTTGTATTAAACGGAAGGACTGTAGGGGACTTAGGGGGGGAATTAACCTATATGCAGGAAGGGGAAATACTGTAATTGATTATTGTGCGGTGGATTTTGGAATTTTGAGCACGATAAAGAGATTTGAAGTTGTAGCTGAAAATTTTTCGGTCCATATGCCTTTATCGCTAACACTTTATTTAGAATGAAGAAAATACAGATAAAACAATTCCTTTACTTCCGGTGCTTAGATGGCCTAGAAATAAAAATGATTCACAATTTTATCAGATTAAACTTAACGAGCATATAGATAGTATAAAACTTGTACATGAGCAAGTAATAGATTTAGAATTTATCAGGAATGTAGTAAGGAAATGTGCAGAAGGTGGGGTTAAAAAAGGTCCTGTTAGCTGTAATGCTAAAGCAAAACAACCTTGGTTGATAAAGAGTGCGACAAAGCTCGCAAAAGAACCTTTGCCCCGCTCCGCTTGTTTCGTGAATGTAATAGTTTAATAATTAAAGAACGGTATAGGAAATGTAATAAAACTTATAAAAAGGTTTGCGAAAAAAAAAGAAAGGAATATTATTTTGGTATTGCTCGGGATTTTATGAGTGCGAAAGATTCTAAAACATTTTGGTCTTTAGTAAAAAAGTTTAAAAAAGCCAATTTTGAATGTGGTACTGAAATTAAAGCAAAAGAATGGTTAGAGTATTTCCAGTCATTATATAATCCTCCTCTTACTTCCGACAAAATTAATTTTGTTGAACCCTACATTATGGATGACCATTTAGACTCCCCTTTTGTTTTAGAAGAATTAAAAGAGATAGTTAAAAAAGTAAAAAATAATAAAGCTCCAGGGATGGATAGAATACCCTATGAGTTTTACAAAAATGCTACCGATCCCTTTCTCGAATTGATAGTAAAAGCTTTTAATAACACTATAGAGACAGGGAATTTACCCTCAAATTGTAAAAAGACCGAAACTCACGATCCTTTTCCTTCATACAAGCAACGGTCGAGAAGAATCTTCCATTGTAAAAAGACCATAGTGTTCCCGTTACGTAAGAAAGGGAATCGAAATATTGTGAATAACTATAGAGGATTATCATTCATAGACACTGTAGTCAAATTGTTTACGGGGATACTGGGGAACAGATTGACACTTTGGTTAGAGAAGAGTGGTTAGAGAAGGTTAGAGGGTCAATGTGGCTTCAGGGTTATGTGGAAGGTACTCTACCATTGATAATCTATTCGTTTTAACTAGTATAATACAATATTTACTAGTTTACAATATTTCGATTCCCTTTCTTACGTAACGGGAACACTATGGTCTTTTTACAATGGAAGATTCTTCTCGACCGTTGCTTGTATAAGAAAAGAATAAAAGAGTTTACTTTTTTTTTGTAGACTGCAGAACAGCATTTGATTCTATAGACCGAGATTCGTTGTTTATCAGATTGGCAAACTTTGGGGTATCTTCGAAATTTATCAGAATTGTCAAAATGTTATATCATCAGACTGGTGCAGTGGTGCGGTCGAAGGATGGGGTGCCAGAGCCATTCAGCACCACAATGGGAGTTAAGCAGGATTGTTTGTTAAGCCCGATTCTTTTCAACGTTTATATAAATGATTTGGCGGAATATCTGGGTGAGGGAATAAAGGTGGGGTATTAATATTAATTCACTTCTATTTGCTGATGACGTGGTGTTGTTGGCGGACGAGCCTTTTAAAATGAAGAATATGTTAAAAAAAATAGAAGCATATATGGAGTTGTGGAATTTAAGTATAAACCTAGAAAAATCTAAAATTATGGTGTTCCTTAAAAACAAGGGAAAATTGAGAAAGATAGAGAAATGGCACTTTAGAGGCGAACCTATCGAAATAGTAAATAGTTATAAATACCTAGGTGTTAAGCTAACTTCAAATTTGCAATTTACTTAATGAAAGATATAAATTAGCAAAAAAAGCAATTAACAGCATTTGGTCCGGCATTTTTATGAACAACCATATTCCTATATCTTCAAAATTCCAAATCTTTAACGCAATAGTTTTAACCTCTTATGTTACGGGTGTCAAGTTTGGGGCTACAAATTATATGAACAATGGAGAAAGTACAGAGATTTTTTCTAAAGAGGTTGCTCCGAGTCCCAAAATTTACTCCTAATTATATCCTGTATCTAGAAACAGATTACATATTTTAGATTTAATTACATATTTTTTAGAACTTTTCAGCTGCATTTAAAGTATTATCAAAAGTCTTTTTGTATAGTGATAATAGATTGCCAAAGGTACTTTAATGGCACAAAGGAAGCTCCCTTGGTTTAAGGAATGGCTGTATAACTTCATTAGCTAATAAGTTTAATTGTACCATAGAGAGTCCTTTTAGTTCTCTAGAAAACTGCATTAAACAGATAGAGAAACTTCTAGAAACTATGAAGGCAAACGCGATTAACGAATTTTTATTAAAAGCGCAGGCAGCTCAGTACCACCTATTATATAAAGAACTATTGCCAGTAAAGTATCCCTATATCAATGATGTAAATAATGCAGACTTATAAGAATAGTTTTTAAAATAAGGGGGGGCTTACTAAATTTAAATTATAATGCTTGGGATCCTGAAGATTGATATCTGCTTCCTATGCGATAGAAATGAGATAGAGGACACCTTTCATTTTATGGCAATATGTCCTATATTAGGATCTATTAGAAGAAGGTAGTTAGGAAAGGGCGAAATCTCAAAAGGAGAACTAGTTAGTTTATTGATAGGGGAAAATATAAACCAGTGTATAATTATGCAAGCATGCATTAGAACATAGGAAAGCAAAAATGGATAATTTAATTTATTTTTCTTTTATTTTGTTCTAATTTTTTTTTTTTTGTCTTTTATATTATAATTACCACGCCAAACTGCTGACAGACGGCTGTATACAGCCATTGCTGTATGCTTTATGTTTGTATCTGTAAAGTTTTGTAAGTTTATATTTTTTGTAATAAACCAAATATTCATTCATTCATTCATAATGGTTGTCAACAGAAAGCGTGTTGATACAAGCGCATCTGTGTTCCTAAGTGGTAAACGTTTGAATGTTGTACAAGAGCTTAGTATCTTGGTGTCATCTTCGATTCGAAGATGTCTTGGAACAGTCATATAAATCGGATCTGTGAAAAAAATCTGCAGCTGGCAAATCAGTTGTCGCGTTCAGCAAAGGTTTATAGGGGAATTTCCTCGAAAGCATTGAAAAATATCTACGATGGTGCCTTGATTTCCCCTCCTTACCTATGCATTGCCTGTTTGGTATAAAAGGGTTAGTAAAAAATATAACATAAATAAGTTACGGAAAGTTCAAAGATAGTTTTTATTAAGAGTGATCAAAGGTTTCCGCCCGATTTCTTATGAAACCACGTGTACTATTGCAAACGTTACACCTATTGAAATCAAGTTAGCACAAATTTATCGAAAGTACAAGATCATGAGTGAATCTGATGAAGAAATAGCTCTAAAATTGGACTTGCCTACAAAGCAGTGCCATTGGATACACCCAGGTTTGCTAACGGAAATCATTTTTGAGAATTCTTCAGAATACTCAAATTTTAGGTTACAGATTTATACGGATGGCAGTAAGCAGAACGGTAAGGTTGGTTGTGCATTTGTGGTCTATCTAGATGGCAAAGAATTCTTGGAAAAAAGGTTTCGACTTGCGGAACAATGTTCTTCTGAACCAAGCTGAACTTCTGGCCATATTAAAGTGTTTGGAGTGGCTTGTTAACAGTGCCTTTTCGCCGAATAATCCCCTCGACCAATCTGCTTTAGAACAAGTAATCGTCAGAACGGACAGTAAAGTAGCCTGGATTCCATAATCGATCAAAACAACCATATGCGTTTGGTAGAAGGGATTCGGCGTGCTCTGATAAAACTTCAGCGGAGACAATGTAGGTTGGCGTTCAATAAAGTGCAGGCTCATGTCGGTGAAGTAGGGAATGAGAGGGCTGATATGTTGGCAAAGCAAGGGGCTGAAGATGAGGATTTACCGCTTTCCTTCGAATTTACTCCTAAGACTTATGTAGCCTACTTATTGAAACAGAGAATGCACAGGAATATGAGCAGTATTGCTCACGAACAGAAAAAGGAATTCACACCAAAGAATTTTTCCCGACTATAAGCTCACGAATAAAGTCTAAAATTACGGTAACCTACAAAACAACGCAACTGCTCTCTGGGCATGGACGAAACAGGGTATACCTTCATCCAGTATGTCCTTGTGACTATTTATCGTGACAAACATGGGAACACATCATATTTCAATGTGGATTGTTTGAAGCAGAAAGAGCTTCTCTAATAAGGAATCTTATTACTAGGGGTTTCAGGTGGCCACCAGTGAAATATGACTTAGTGAGTGACAGTGAATTGTGTGGATTTTTCGAACAGTTTATTAATACAGTAGACTTTAATATTTTATAATTATATTATTTTACAATTTATATATATTATTGATTACATGTAAATTTTATTGTGATTTTATATACTAAAATGGAATTATAAGTGCATGTAATTTTTGTAAGTGGAACATGCAGTAAATAAAGGAAATTTAAAAAAAAACACACACATATATATATATAACACGAATAATTATTTTTTTATAATTTCCAATTTGTACATATTCTGGACTTTAAAAATATTGTTGGTTGAAAAAATGTCATTTGAAAATGAAATTGTATTTTACACAGATAAATCCAAGGCACAAAATGAGTTCAAAAAATTGCATAAAAACAAGATAAATTTAAAAAAAAATCTTTAAAAAAAATGAAAAATTTTAAAGGAAAGGAAACTCAATGATGGGTATTTCCTCCTCTGGCACGAATTACGTCTCTTAAACGCCTTTGCATTGATTGGAAGAGGTTTTGAATGAAGTCCTGAGGAATGCTGTCCCACTCTTCAACTAGAGCACTTTCCGATTCATCAAGGGTACTTGACATGGATTCCGACGTCGTACTGTTGATGGGTAAAGTTGGTCCCAGACGTGTTCATTAGGATTTAAGTCTGGACTCCATGGTGGAAATACCATACGCTTAATCCCAACCTCAATCAGGTAGCAACAATTCGTGCTCTGTGGGGTCTGGCATTATCATCCATTAACAAGATTCCCTAGCCCATGTAAGGATCAAATGGGCTAAGTACTCTGAGACAATAAAGATCTTCCTCGCATAACAACCAATCCAGTAAGACAATCGAAGGAAATGCCACCCCTGAACATCCGTGAGCCCCCACGAAATGCCACCTGAGGAACCATACGCTTGGTGCATACCTCTCTGCTGGGCGTTTCCATGTGAAATTACGGCCATCTGAAGAATTTAGACCTACTCTCACCTTACTATAAAGACAACTCTCTCCCAGTTGTCTAAAGTCCAATTCACATGTTCACGTGCAAACTGAAGCCTGGTCATTGTGTGGTGAGGAGAGGGCCACGAGCAGGATGACGGGCTCTAAGGTTACTTTCATTAAGTCTTCTTCTAACAGTCTTCCTGGAAATGGAAACATTTCGGACTTGCCTTATGATCTTTTTTATCTCATTTCTCGTGATGCTCAGGTTCGCAAAGTAAAGTGCCGGAAGTACCTATCTAACATTCTTTTTAAAATACACAAAGATAAAAAACAAAAAAGTTCAGGGTAAAGAGAAAGAATGAGTCAGAATAAATTTTATGATGTATAGATTGGATGGGTCAAAGGCTATGTTTGTGAACATGGGATTAAAGAGTAAAGAAAGTATTATTCATGGTTTATATTGACTCTGATATCACCCAAATATCAATAGTTCACCAAAACAAAATCGGGAAGATAATTTATTTAATTTTAACTAAACAAAAATTGAGTGCTGCGCTAATTTTGTCCATCAGTATATATATATATATATATATATCTACCTTGATACTTTACTTGCTTTTGGAAATGCAACTGGCTTTTTGGCTGTTCAGCACGCATTTTTCATATTCAATTCAAACTGGTTGTTTTCCACTGATGATGCCATAAGATTGGCAAAACGTTAGAGATGTAATTACAAATTATTTTTGAGACTACTTTGGCACCCTCCCTCATTCTCAGTTAATAGTCTGAACGTATATTTGAGCTATTTTGAGAAAAAAATCACAGAAAGCTCAAATTTGATCGATCATCCGTTTAGGAACACTATTGCATCTCACATGGAAGTTTCGGTCAAAATTCATCAACCAAAATAACGGCAACGACTTTACGTTTTTTCTTTTTTCTGTATTGGAGCACTGTATAGTAGCATTCATGAAAAACATTGTATAGAATTTCTAGTTCTAGAAGCAAATCTTTTAGCAAGAAACGCTACTTTGCAATACAGATTTTTAAATTTTTTTGTGTTTAGGCAGGGTTGAGTGGGGTCTCAAAAACTGCACCAACGATTTTCTTTAAACTTGGAATGCTAACTGGTTATAAACAATATGAATTACACTGGACAATATCAATTAACAATGGAACGGTTATAAACATATCATCCTTGTTATTTTTGAAATATTTTTCCCCAGAAATAATTGATTTTCTGGTGTGGAGATAGGACTGGAGAATCTGTGAAAAAATAAATTTTGCAGCTCATTGGGGTAAAACAGGAGGGGACGCTGTCATAGAATGTTGTCACACTCAGGCAAACCTTGTGTCCTAAACTCCAACTAGCACCAGTCTGGCTGGCAATAATGAAGGTTTCGGTCCAAAAATCCATCAAACATGCGAAATTATTAAAAGTTTCTTCAGTCTTTCTGAATTCTCTCGAATGTAATTTTACATACATGTACTACCTGCTATGTGCAGAGAACCAACATGTATCCCCCCCACCACCAACACTAATATATTGATGTTTTATTAGTAGATTTTTATTTAATTAAAAAACAACTGTTGGTAAAAAAATCCAATAAAAATAATTTTGCAGGTAAATACGTAACCTGAAGGAATAATTTTAACAATTTCAAGATGATTAAGGTTTTAATAAAGTTAGTAGAAACTTGCTTTATAAACATTATTAATTGTTATTTTATTTTTTTATTTTTACTATAAACACTACATTGAAGCCTAATAGGCTTATGCAGGGAGTTGGGTAAAATAAAGTGATTACATGAACAAAAATTAGAAAAATTAGAATACAGCGGTAGCTTAAAGCTGACTAACAAAGAAAACAAAAACAAACAATATATATATATAAGTTTTACATTATATGAACTATACATCAAACTTTTCTGCCAAGTCTATCACTACCTTTTATTTTCCTTTCAAAATTTTTATTTATTTTATTTTATTTTTTTTCTTTTTCTCCCCATTGTTATATCTATTTCTCATCCATGTATCCTCACAAATCTACATACAACATAAACATAAACTAAAAATCAAACTGTAATGAAATTAACTGCAAATAAACATAAAAGCAACAAAATAGAATTCAAAACTTAAAAAGAAAAATTCACTGCTTAATACAAAATACCTAACAAGTTATACACAGACAAAGCTAAATTCACAATAAAAGTTAAGTTGATCAATTCATACCTAATTTCAATTTCCTCAAGTTGAGGCTGTTTAAGATATAAAAGTAGACATGATCTAATTTTTCAACAGAAACTATGTCTAATATGTTAATAATGTTGTTATGGTCATCCAAGTTCTTTATATATCTGCTTAAATACATTGATCTAACATTAGAGTACAAAGGACAATTTAATAAAAAGTGAGCAACATCCTCTTTACATTCTCGGGAACAACAAAAACAACGTTCTTTACCAAAAACAAATTTTTCTCCTTTAATATATAATCTGGTATGATGTTTGAAAGCCAGACGTAACTGACAGACTGCTCGGATTTTATTGATATGAGAATTATATAAAATAAATTGACTGTGAGGATTAAAGGGACAGATATTTCTATAGTACATATTATAACCGGAATTAATTACTTTGTCAATGTCCTTACTAAACAGATTATTGCTGAATGCTGTTATTATGTTATTAAATTCAGTTTCCGTTAATCTAGAACTTTGAGCGAACCAGATATCCGATCTGCCGATAGTAAATAAGTATTCTTTCAGCTCAAGGGCCCAGTTAAACGGCAACTTAATACTCGAGAATTCAACCAATCTGTTATAACAGATTTTTGGGATTCTGTCATCAGCCATGCTAAGCAAACAGATCCACCACCTAAGCATTCTCTTGAAGATCTTTAGCTGAGTATGAATCCGACCGGTTTCAAGCCTCACATATGAGTCCGGAGTAGTTATACTTAGACCTAATATTTTTTTTAAGAAATTCACTTGTCCTCGTTCTATGATAGACCCATATCTACCAGCCCAAATCTCTGACATATATAAAAGGTTGCTTTCAGACACAGAATCATATAGGTGACAATTTGATCGCCATGAGTCTGATTTTAAGCCGCTCAAAATTTTCATTACCACTGAGAGTGCAGCAGTACCCTTAGACAGAAAGTATTTAAAGGACTGGCAGAAAGTACCTGAACTATAAAAAGGGACTCCCAGATAAACAAAACTGTTGACAATTTCTATATCATAGTTATTGAACTTAAAAGATTTAAAGTTTGAGGTTCGTCCACCTTTATGGAAGGGAAGTATTTTAGTTTTTGAAATATTAACGGTTAAACTATTAATTGTACAATATTTATGTAGAATATTTAAATTTGTCTGTGTTTCTTGCCACGAAGAAGCTAAAATAGCAACATCGTCGGCGTATAACAGTAAATGCAAATCTGTATTACTATTAATGTTAATCCCGCGGCTTCCATTAGAGACAAAAAACTGTGTCATATCTGAGATGAATAACAAAAAAAGGAGCGGACTTAGGACTTTACCCTGAAGCACCCCTTCAGTTATGGCAATATCCTTTGAAGTATTACTTCCCTGAGTTATAATGAAAGATGACACCTCATATAAATTTTTAAGAATCCTAATTATCTTTGTGCTAATTCCCATTTGATACAATTTATGCCACAACAATGAATGATTTAAGGAGTCAAAAGCTCTTTTAAAATCAACAAAAATAGTAAAAACTTTTCTCCTTTTTAATCTTAATTGAATATTTACTGCCGATATCAATGAAAAAACACCGTCTCTACAGCCCCGACCTGGTCTGAAACCAAATTGGTTTTCAGAGATCAACTTATTAGTATCAAGCCATTTTGTCAGTCTATTGTAGATAATAAACGTAAAAAGTTTCACTATATTATTAAACTACCCCTGTAGTTATAGAGGTCAAGAGGATCACCTTTTTTAAAGATCAAATTAAGTTTTATCTTACCCCAGGATGAAGGTACACTTTCTTTTTCCCATATTTTATTAAAAAGATTTAATAAATAGTGAATCCATTCATCTGTGAGATTCTTTAAACATTCATTTGGTATTAAATCAATGCCGGTGGCCTTTTTATTTTTACAATTGATTAAAGACAAGTGAATTTCATCTAGTGAGATATCAGCATCCAACTCGGGATTATAATAACCAAAAAATGCTTCAAAACAAGGTTGGGATCTTGTATAAATGGAAAAATAAAAATTTTCCCATTGTTGGACACTTACTGGACAAATCTTTAACTGTGTTTCTTAAATTTGTTGACAACATTCCAAAACTCACTTGGTTTGTCTATTTTACGAAAACTATCTTTGATGTTATTATAATACTGTTGTTTACAAGTTTTTAATAAATTTTTGTATTTCTTTTTAATTTGCTGGTATTCCAAAACACAGGTTTTTTCAAATTTATTGTTATTACATATTTTAAAACTGTCTTTGACAGCTTTTTTAACTCTGAAACATTCAACCGTAAACCACGGCTTATTTTTGTTAATTATCGAAATCTTCTGTTTTTTAATCATACCTGCCTGGTTCATACTGTCAAGAACAGCTGTTTCAAAATTTGCATATAAATCATTAATATCATCGCTATTGTAATAAATTCGCGGTGAATGTTTCAGCTTTATCACAAAATTAGTAAGATGATCCATATCACGAAAAATTTTAATAATTTCACCATTCTCAATTGAGTGTTTTGGATTACAGTGATTATAAAATTTAATCATTAATTTAACAGAGCACGCTAAATGGTCGGATAAGTCAGAGATATTAGTAATGTGTAAGTCATTGATAATCATAAGAGATTCAAGAGATGCGCACACCAAATCGATCACACTGCACCCTTGACTACTCACGTATGTGTATGTGCCTAACTTATCGCTCATTGTTCGACCGTTAATTATAAAGAAACCCATTTCATCCAAAACTTCAATCAAATTAAGCCCTCTTTTATTGACAGTGAGATCACAAGAACTTCTATTACTTTCAAGAAAAGAATTCGTAAAACATTCAGCATTTACAGTATCCCGTTCACCTACTCTACCATTGAAATCGCCCGCTAAAATTAAGTTACAGCAACCATACATTAATTTAATTTCGTGAAGATCATTTTTTATCAATTCAATAATGTAATCATTTTCTTTACCTGGTTTTAGATATACCAAACAGACAATAAGGGCAGCATGCTCATTTTTTAATAGAATGGAAAGCCACCAATCTCTAGATTGCAATAACGTTACACTCACATTAAGACACTTTTTAACAAAAATAACCAAACCGCCACTGCCACGACCTTTTATTTTCACTTTTTTAGCTGGTACTGCAACGGAGGTATAATTCTTGAAAAAATGTGGATAAACAATCTTCTCAGAGAGATGCCATGATTCATAAATTCCAATGACGTCATGAGACACCAGTTTTTTAATTTCATCTCGGGATAAGTTAAAGAGGGTAGAAAAGCCATTTACATTCCAAAAACATAAAGAAATTTCGTCATTAACATAATTATTAATTATTTTTTCCGATCCACAGCGGGAGGGCGGGCTGTTAAAAAAACATCGAGTGGTCGAGATTTCTTATCCGTTTGACGCCGCCTTCTTTTATTCCTACTTTCCAGAGAAATTTTTGAGCCTTGGGACGAAACATCAGTTTCCAAATCTTCAAATTCATCAGTAAAAGGATCCTCCTGTATCTTTTCAGGGAGTCCTTTTAGATTGACAATATCAGAGACTGAATTAATTGTTATAGCCATGGAATTTTCTTCTTTCCTAATTAAAACCCTACCCCGTCTAAACAGACGTATTTAACAAGGTTTTGGGTTTTCAGCTCTTTAGCTTTTTTAAAAAGAAAATAATTAGATGGAGACATTTCTTCAAAAATTTTTATAAATACAGGTTTATCTACTGAACCTAAATTGATTGAGCCTTTTTTCTTGGCTAAGTTTATAAACTGAGATTTCATTGAAGGGTTGAAAAATTTTAGGATAATCGGAGAATAATATTCATTTGACCTGGTCTTGACACGGTACACAGATTTTATGGAGTTAATTTCCAAATCGAGGCCAATAAAATCTGCAATTTGCTTAATAAGTTGAAAAATATTCTCCTCTGGCTTATAAGGAACATTAAGAATTCTCAAGCCATCATAATGCACAAACTGCTGAGTAAAGTTAAAAGAAGACTGAAGATTCTGAAATTGAGTCTTTATGTCTGTTAATTCTTTTTGCAAAGATTTTATTTTATTACTCGCTTTAAACAAATTATTTTGAAGGCTCTCAACAGAAGATTTAATTTCATTTTTGAAAGAATTGAGTGAAGAAGAAACATTTTGACTCTCGCTTTTTACAGATTTTATTTCTGACTTAATAGAGCCCAGTTCAGAAGCGATACTACCTAGCCCTTGTTCTAATCTGGTCAGAATTAAAGTAGTGGGATCATTTCCCCCACCACTAACACGCTCACCTGCTAAGCCAGCTATCCCCACTGTCGAGTGCTGTGTTGACATATCTTGTTTATCCATAACGAAAATCACTAAAAATTAGAAGTAAGTAACTTCACTAATACGCTCAGAGTTCAAACTTTGCTTCACTTTAAAAAGAAAAAAAAATGTTATTACCACTAAAATGTCGATAAAAAAAAAAAAAAAAAAAATAACAAAAAGTAAGAGAAAAAAAGAGCGTAATTTAAATAACACGACAATATAAATTTTTTCCAAAACAATTTTCACCAACCTAGTAAAAAACAACAGTTTTATTAAGAACCCACTGAAAGAGATGTTTACTGGTCAGAGGCTCAAGCCCAACTCCCCGTATACAGATATGTGGAGTAAAAATATTGATCAATTCAGTCATGACTACTCTTCTCGGAGTATATTGTAGACCAGGACATGGAACCACGGTGCAGAAATGGATACATCTTTTAGATCAGGTTTCGGGGCCCATTCTGTTTGGGGGTGACTTCAATGCACATCAGGCTGCATGGGATTGCAGAAGGGAAAACGCAGATGGGCGGACCTTGCTGGAGATCATGGATGTGGCCAATCTTTGTGTGCTCAATGATGGATCCCCGACCATGATTCCCAGATCGGGTTCTCAGGCACAATCAGTGGACCTAAAGTTATGCTCACCACGCTTGATATCGAAACTAAGTTGGGCGATAATAGATGAACCTCTGGGTTCCGATCATTTGGGAATCATAATGGAGACGAGCTTCGCGTTGGGAGCAACCGCAGGGAGCCGGATTAGGCATCCGAGAGCCGGTGGTTGGAATCTCAAAAATGCTAATTGGGAAGATTATAGGTCCCTGATTGAAGCAGAAATTAGAGATTCCACATCGTATTCTTATAACGAATTTACGAGAGTAATAAATTATGCAGCAGAAAAGTCTACACCTAGGTATCCACAATGGCTTTTTATAAAGCCTAATCGTAGTGCAAAACCTTGGTGGGATGAAGAATGTAATCGAATGAAACAGAATTCGCAAATGGCCTGGCAAATTATAAAAACTCTCCAACTTTGGACAAGTTTTTCGACCTGAAGCGGAAATTAGCTGAATGCCGCCGTACTTATAGACTAAAGAAAAGGAATAAGTGGTACGAAATGTGTAACAGTCTGGATCGGAACTCGTCCTTAAACACAATTTGGAGTCAAATACGAACCCTGAATAAAGGTTACACACCACAGGTTGGGTCTAGCACTGCGGCCTGGGTAGAGGACTTTCATAAAGAATTATCGCCAGACTATGCGAGTGAATTTATTGATTTGTCGGATATTCGCATTAAGGACGATTTGGTAAATCGACCATTTCAGTTATGGGAAGTAACGAATTCGATAAAGAAGGGAACGAATACATCACCTGGGTGGGATAAGATTCATTATCCAATGCTACGAAATCTGCCGCACTCAGCTCTAAAAGTTTTATTAAAAATCTTTAATGAAATATGGGACAGTGGTTCAATAATGGAGGGATGGAGAACTTTCGTAATAATCCCGATCCTTAAATCGGGAAAAGATCCCAACTCATTCTTATCGTACCGGTCAATTGCTCTATCTTCATGTGTATGCAAAACATACGAAAGAATGATAAAGCTAAGGTTAAATTGGTGGCTGGAAGAACACCAAAAACTTTCCCCACATCAGCTGGGTTTCAGGAAACAGCGCAGCACGCTGGATTATCTGTCAGCATTTGTCAATGAAGTGTATACAAACTTGACGGAAAACAAACATACATTGCTGCCTATGTGGATATACATAAAGCTTATGATAACGTAAATATCGCTATATTGAAAAATAAAATGGTGCAAACTGGAGTTCCGGGCAGGGTTATTATAAATGTAATTGGAATGTTGCAAAGGAGGTTTTTAGTGATTAGCTACGGTGATAAGGTTACGGGGCCTAGAACCACCGGACTTGGCCTGCCTCAAGGAGCTGTGCTAGTCCTATCCTGTTTAACATATATACATCAGACTTAGGAGATAAACTTGGATCGGAAATTAGAACTCTCCAGTTTGCAGATGATATTACGATCTACACGGGAGAGCGGTCTGAAGACAAAGCTGTGATAAAAATGAAACGGGCAATGCTGAGACTCGATGAATGGTGTGGAGAGCTGGGGTTTCGAGTGTCTGCAAATAAAAGTGCTGTTACAATGTTCAGTAGGAAACGTCATAGTAGCATCCCGGAAATTATTCAGTTTGGCCCTTTTGAAATCTCTCATTTAAAGGTCTGTAAAGTGTTAGGACTTTATATCGGCTATAAATTGAAATGGAAGCGCCACATTGAGGAACTCGCAAAAAGTTTCTAGGCTGGCAGACTTGGTCTCCTCACACAGGTTTTGGTATAAAAGAAACAGCCGATAAGTGTCAGGATGGTTGGAGTTCTTACTGACATGTATTCCAGATTCACGGCTTTGCATAGGATCTCGAGGCGACGGTTAACCTACAGTGTGGTCTGTTCAGAGTCATATTATGTTCATTTGAACATATATGACAAACTTAAAAACGAAGGGGGTCGCTCAAAATACCCTTATCTCTGCAAGGACTGAGAATGAAGAAGGGGAAGAGGGTGCAGAAGAATAGTGGAGGACTACACGAGACATGTCAATTTGAAAAGACAGGGCTGGTTTTTTTTCCACCAACATATTGGCAGTTGCAGGCAATTAGAAGCCAAGGGTAGATAAAAATGTCAATATGTTGGTTTTTCCAGCCCTCAAAATCAAAATAACTGGTTAATGTCAAACAGACAAAACCATAAATAAATATTTATATTCCCGTTATAGCAGCCAATCAAGCAAATTATAATAAAATTGTAACATTGTTTATAATAATGAAAATCTTCTTTATAAACTTAGAATTATATTAATAATCCTGAGAAAAAAAAAATTACAATAAATATTTATTATACTAAAAGAGTGTTAAGAAAGATCCATTGTTTTGAACCAGTAAGTTATGTTTATGTTTCTTTATATTTATATAAATGTCATTTCGTTCCTCTTTGCATATTTATATATATTTTAATTATTATTATATTGTAAAAGATAAAACACTACTAATACATTGTGAGAAAATAAATTTATAAAATAAAAAATGTTACTGGAGTTTACAAACAATGCTGTTCGGCAGTTGCTTATTGATTCAAATCAATCACATTGAATTTAGCTAAATCTAACTAAATCTATTTAGCGATCTTCATTTTCCAGAATCTCTTTGAGAGGAAAATCAATGTATTTAAGTAATAAGTGTAAACGAGACAAACTGATAAGCGATTTTCCGATTCTTTACAATTCTATGAAGCGGAAATTTACGTGAAATTCTTTAATCACAAACATGAACATATAAGAATGAAGAATACAGCATAATTACCAACTGGGGATTGGCACTTTCAGCACCAACGATTAAAACACCATATTTGTTTGGTTTCAGAAACCTGTTAGGCTTCTTAGGAGGATCAACTTCTTCTGGCGGAGTGTACTTAACGACATGGTTGTCAGTTACCTTAAAGAAATAATTCGATAGGTAAATTAATTAATAATTTATATTATGAAAATTATCATTCGACATATTTTTCCCCCACTGAATAGTATAGTATAAATCAGTAATACTTGCAATAATGTTGACCATATTATTTTCCCATTTTTATCCCACATGGGGTAACACCCTATTTTCCTGGTAATTAATCCGCATCTCCTAGTATTTTTTGTCCATACGCCTGTTTCGACAGGTTGATTTTTTAAAGGACTAGTTACTTTGAACGTGGATATGCCGCTTATTACAGCTGGAGGGCCAAAGGTATCATGCACCACTTCATCGATAAACTGTTTGTTTTCCTGTGATAATTTTTCCGGATAAAGCTATAAAAAATATAAAATGAATACTAATCTCTTAATCTAATAATGTAAAATACAAAAACCTTTCTGAAGCAATTTCAAACTTACAGTCCTTTCCTTCTTTAAGTACCACAGAGGGAACCTAAGTTTGGGAACATTCCTTTGCCTGTTTCTGATTTGAAGGCTGAAAAATTATATGTACGAAGTAATTAATTTAGGATGTACACTTTCTCAATAATTAGTCATTTATATGTATCTAATCAAATAACAGAACTTTTTTGTACCAAGTTTTATAGGTAGTTTCCAAACGGCAGAAATTATTAGAAATTGTTAAATTAAAGAGTTTGTGACAAATACCAGCCATTTCATGAACATGAAATTAACAAAAGTATTTCTGAAAATTAAAAGGCACTTAAAATCACATCCTACAAACTTTCACACCACACATTACTCACAGCTAGAAACAACTCAACCTGCACTAATGTAACCTACACTGCACTGTACATCTGTATGCATATTAGGAATTCTAAAGAAATAAAACTATTAAATTTTCCAATGTTATTGATTTTACAAAAAATAAATGGGTTTGCCTTTCTTGTACAGTATTTTCTGGGTTTTGTACGCTGACCTAGTATTTATTTACATTCTGGAATTTGTATATTGATATTGTATTAATTATTTACCTGAAGAACTTCCAATCCTTCTAACTCATCTATGAACTAATCTTCTTTTATAAAGACACCTTCGTTTAATTCTTTCATTAAATTGTATAGGTGGCATAGTCTGAAAGTGACTATATTATAGACCACCAGGCAGCCCATTTATCAATCTCAACAAAACTTGTAATATTTATATTTTAATCTAATGTCACATTTCCCCAGAACACCGTTGAAATAAATGTTTTCGTAAAATTAATGCTGATAAAAGTATATGCAATTAGCATTTCAATCTAAATAAAAGTCTGATGTGAAACATTTACATGACTTGACCTTAGCTCATTTAATACGATGTAATCAAAAAATATTCTTTAAAACTGCAACGTTTACTATGTTTTGCTGGGCTGGCCTTAAAAAAGATTATAGGGATTTTACTTGTTACCTGAGTGGCCTTATGTAGAGCGCCCTATGTCAAAACCAACAAAGCTTGTGCAAATTTAAATTTAAACTAACGGACACCCAAAATCCTTCGAAACTCAATTTTATGGGAAAAATGTTTCAAATAAAAGTGATATGTTTTCATCTGTGGAGGAGCATCCCAAGTTTAAAGAAAATCGTTGCAGCCGTTTTCGAGTAAATTCCAAAACAATAAAAAATCTTATCTGTAAGTCGCATTTCCGGTAAACCGATTTTCTTCAAATTTGGAATTTTATCAATGCTTCTAATGTACATAAATATTATGCAGGTATTGAGATCATAAATTTTACTGAAGTGATAGTTGAGAGGAAACCTACACTACTGTTCCCTCATAACCCCCAATCAATTTTTCCGGAAAAATGTTTCACAGTGTTAGGTATTTAGTGTGTAGAGGTACTCTATGTACTACGAAGTTAAAAAAAAAATATGTTGAAGCCGTTTCGAGAAAATCGCAAACAACTAAATAACATTCAGTAAATTTGCACTTCAGGTCGATGAATTTTGCCCCGAACCTTCGTGCAGATGTGGTGGTAGTACCTAAACGGAATACCAAGTTTGAGCTCCCTGCAATTTTTCGTTTTTGAGTTATTGTTAAAACAAACACTCACAGACAATTACACATAGAAAATTCGCTAAAAACTTCAAGGCACACTGTCGCGTATTACTACGCGAATTGATTAAAAGGGATACTTCCTTTGGGGGACTCCCATTTTTCTTATACATACAGTTGACTGGCCACACTGTTAGGTTAGTCATCTTTATTTTCTATTAATTTTCGTATTAGTTGGATTTATCTAAATGGTGTTTCGATACAACTTACACCATTTATTAAATGTTAAATTAAATAAGTGTGCCATCCACTTCTTTCGATTATACTTAAGAATCATGTTGCCTAACTTGTCTAATTCATCAGGCATATTATTCATAAGGGAACACACCCTGTTCCGAGTCAGGTAGTGTAGTCTTGTCTTCCACTCAGCCTATACGAGTTACAGCATTACGGCACCTGTTGCACTTAGTTAATTTTGGGCCCAACGCCATATTGCTTTTCATCTTTTTAGCACGTTTCTGCAAATTGATGATATCATCTTACAGCCCCAGGCGGCTCCTTTTTTTATTGAATCAGCAATCATCTTTTTCACTGTGCCATTAGTGTTTTCAAGAAGAAATATAGCATTCACGTAATTATTAACTTCTACAGGATTAATTTACAAAGCGGTAAGTCAGCCTTTTATAGCCTACCCATCCTTATCACCTTTTGGTTATTATTATTATTCTGTCCTAAAACCTGTGATCTTCTCTTTAGATAATTATTAACTTAAACGACGCAATCAACCATATTGCGCAATACTTCCGCCACCGACTTCCTCAACTCAACTGGCACTATTACCATTGTAATACTACTATTATTACATTTATTGTGGATTATCTCTAATATTGCACATCCAAGTGTTTCAAGGAACTATTAATATTAAGAACCTTGGTAGCTGTATATTACAACTAGCAACAGTGTGTCCAGTCAACTCTAACAGCCTACTCCATTAGAGCTGTGTTTTGGGAAGCCTCATTCTCAGGTATTTCCCTGTTTATTATTTTAAATAAGTGCTGATTAACCTTGTGTCAATGCATGATCTAGGGTTACATGCCCTTTTGCTGATTCTTACATCATCATATTATCACAAGACCATATTTTATTCTACCCTTATTCTTTATAACAATAATTGGTGATTTTCAAGGGTTTATACTTCTCATTTAACATTGTTCTAATCTATTCTCAGGTTAGAGCTGGTCCTCCACTATTAAGAAACCGGATTGTAGGGGCTTGCTTCTACATCTGCCGTTTCCGACACCAGTACCTAGGATCTGCATGTGCTATTATAGCATAATCCAGTCCATTACCAATGTGTTGAACAACAACGTTGCTCGCTGAAGACTAGGATTTGGGTTATCATCGCCTTTATGTGATGTAGTGACAAGAAATAAATGTATAGTTGAATGAATGATAAAAAGGCTAATTCTTATTTCCAGTCCACCCGAATCCCTATCTCCAGCAAGTGGATTATTTAAAACTAAATAGTCCACATTACTACAAGAGGTTTATTATTATTTGCGTTCTGGGCCGATTCCAAATTACTACCAGAGGATAATTTTATTTGCGTTCTGGGCCGTTTCCTTCCTGCTTTGGTAAGGAACTTTATAACTTTCCCCTTAAATCACCTTCATCTTATTTAGTGACCCCAATCAGAGGGACTTACAACCCCTTAGCTTGAGTGTCACTTATTTTCCATCCATAGCTGAGGAATTAGTGGCATGTATCACTGACTTGAATTGCTTTTGAGACCATTGAAAAATGGTCATAAGATAAAGCCTCTCCAGGGGCTGTGTGGAGGGGAATGAGGCATTCTAGGTTACTCTTGGGGACTCATTATGCCCACGCCCCCATTTTGGGGGAAGTGGAAAGTGGGTTAAGGAGGAAATATGATTGGCGGGTCGGCCAGGTTTTTTATCCTAATGTATCCTTTCTAAGGATAGAAAACATCACCACAAAAGACTAGGACTCTTAGCAGATTTTTTGTGGGAATTTTGACGATTTTTCAAGTTTGGCGCTGGATTTCTTGTGCCGAACTTGGAATCGAAGAAATCTCTTGACATTAAGCCCTTCCTGACTACACTTGGTGTGGAACTAGCGTCTTCTCTAATCCTAAGCTAGTTACTTCTGGTGGACCTAAACTACGCACCAGGGGAGTTCTTTTCTTAATTCCTTCATACTTTACCTGCACTGTGGGGACATCACAACCATTTTTCGAGAGAAAGTGAAAACCCATCAATTTTCCACCCTACTAGCTTTCCTGAGGGTGGTAGTCTTTGGTCTTAGGCCACAGGATTGGAGACTCAATCATAATTCCCTACCTTTGTGTATTCTTTCTATCTTTGTTGGTCCATCTGTTGGCGAGATGACCGATAAGGCTCTGGGACTTCACTCATTAATGGGTCCGGCCTCATGTAAGAGTGTATTCGGGCAGCACAATGGGTTCTTGAAACTTGTGCATCCTTCAGAAGCCCAGAGACATTTGGTTCACGCACATATCCTGATATAAATAAATATATACTAATCATTGGCTAGAAACCTTTTTAATCTTACTCAGGTGGCTCAAATATTACACGGTTCAAGAAATTTCCAGTATGAGCAGTATGAGAGTGTAGAAATATTTATACTGATTCTTTAATTATAATATTGTATATTCATCAAGAACAAACACATTTTTTATTAGATTTCATTTTATATTGCTTATAAATTTTGGCCTAAATATTGTATGTCAAAATTAAGAAGTAATAAGAACACTAAATGACTGATATGAATTTAATTATTCTCTTTTTTTTCTATGTGCAACTACCGTGTATAAATTACCTCATAAAAAAACCAACAGATTGCTCTTAAATTAGTTTGTAAAATAATTGTTAATTTGTTGAACAGATAAGAAAGAAACTGATGTCTTTTTCTCTGTGACTAAGTGCACTGTATAAGGCTTTATTTAAACAAATAGTTCATTAATTATTGTTCTTTCAATAGGACGATTAAAATTAATCACTGTTAAGAAACCATAAAAATCAATTACCTATATCATTCTACTATAATAACTAAAGTATGATATTTAGTAAAAATTCAAATTGACCTTGAGAGAGGCACATATTGATGGTTTCGCCCCTGCAGGACCGGGGACAGAATAGGCCTGCTCCGTCCAGGATGTCGTAAGAGGCGATTAAAGGACTATGCAGGGACGGCTGGCACACCGTATGGGTCTAGCTAACCCACGGAACCCTAGCTCAATACCACTCAACATCACTCACACATATACAACACACTCACTCACATTCACACACACACATTTTTGTTGTGTTCCGGGAGGGAACTGTTTTGACCGTGGGAAAATATCGTCTTGGTGCGAGCTATTCTAACAATCAGGCGGAACAGCTAGCCATAGTAAAATCTTTGGAATGGTTAGAACTAAATGTCCAAAATGGAGAAAAAATTCAAATATTTACTGAGAGTCGTATCACCTTGGATTCGCTGCAAGATGCAACAAACCATCATCCATTGATAGAGGCGATCAGAGGAAAACTAATCGAACTTCAGCAAAGGTGTGTAATTTCGTTCTCTTGGGTGAAAGCCCATGTGGGTTTAGTTGCCAATGAAACGGAGTTGGCCTTGAGCCGTTGCAGTGTGCACACGTATTGAACTTGCTCTTCAATTAATTAAGCCTTATTTTTTTTTTGGTGACTAAAAACGTCTTAAACTGTGACTAGTGCATTAATTAGTTTTTTTTTTCTTTTATTTTTGTGCAAATTTGGTTTAGTTTGTTTTCGGTAAAGTGCTGATTTCACTGAATTTTGTGCATAAAACTTAATAATTTTTCTTTAGATTAGTAGAACATTGCTGATAACATGGATCCGCCCACAACAAAAGCCGGTAGAGGTGGGGACAGTCAGGTGAGTGATAGTGGGGATACTAATGTTATGAATCTATTACTCGCGCGTATGGAAGCTATGTCACAAGATATAAAGTTAATTAAAGAAGTGACAGAAGACACGGCTAGAATTAAAGAAGAAAATAAACAGATCATTGCGAAAGTAGATTTGTGTGAAAAAAATTTAAAACAAGCTATCCAATCAGTTGAAAAAGATTTAGTAAAAACTAATAAAGAAATTTTCAAGCTCAAAAAAGAAAATATTCTGTTAAATAGAGAGAATATTTCTTTAAAAAAAGAAGTTAACGCATTGAAACAAATGACATTATATAACGCTGTAAAGGTCGTTAACTTTCCTGTGAGAGAAGATGAGAACTTGAACTTAATTTTTAAGCAAATCTGCGACCACATTAACTTCAATTGTTCGAACGATCTTTTTGAGTGTTACAGACTGAGAATGAAGAATCCTCATGGCACTCCACTCATAGTAATCAAACTTTTGAAAAATAAAGACAAAACAGAATTTCTAAAACTCATTAAAGACAAAAAGTACTCTTTGCCTTCTGCTTTTACTAGCTGCACTCCAGATTCAAAGATTTATGTATCAGAATTTATGTCACCTACTTATGCCGCATTATATAAAAAGCCCAGAATTATGAAGAATAATAATTACATTCAATTTGTACGGTTCAGGAACAACCGTTTATTTATAAAAGTTTCTCCCGATTCCCAACCCATTACTATATGTAATGAAGATGATTTAAGCAACATACTCAAGCAAATTGACCTCTCATCTGCTGAACTTCGCACTGCCACGCCGGATATCCCGGATGTGTCTGATCAAGATGGGCACGACACAGATGTTTCTGACACCTCGAGGGCCTCAAGTAAAAAGAGAAAACTCAAATTGATTTCTACTGGGTCCTCCAAAATCGACAGCTTTTTTCGTCCCTCATCAGCCGGACAGCAATCAGCATAAATCGAAACACACGAAAGGAAACGATCATGTAAAATCTGGTAATAAATCTAGTTATTTTCCGAATGTTGGTAACTTAATAAAAATAGCATTTCAAAACATAAGTGGATTGAGATGTATTTTTGATGTTGATGCTCAAATTCAATCCAAACTTGTTAATTTTGACGTTTTATGCTTCTCAGAAACTTGGCTATTAGCTGACAATATTCTTTTGCCTAAATATCTCAATAATTTTGAAGTTTTCTTGAGTAGCGCTTTAAAAGAAAAAACGATGGGCCGCCCTAGTGGCGGTCTCATGATACTAGTTAATAAAACTTGTCAGATTTCGTCAGAAATTGTATACAAGGATCATTGTTTACTTTTTATTAGACTAAAAATTAATAATATATTTTTAATTATCGGATTAATATATTGGAAACCTAATAAATTATTTGATGATTATTCCTCAACTATATATGAAGTATTGCACGATATTCAGACTAAATACGAAAATGATCTACTTCTTCTGGGGGGAGATTTTAATTCGCGTTTGGGAGAGCTAAATGAAATTGGTGACGAAATTTTTGAAAATACCTCTTTATATCCCCAAAGAAAATCGCTAGATTCAACTATAAATAAAAGAGGGAAATTACTAGCTGAATTAATGGAGGAATCTGGAATGTTTATCCTTAATGGCCGTAGTGTTGACGATTTCCCAGCCCAATTTACATTCTTGGGTCCCCAGGGTGCTAGTATAATTGATCATGTGTGGACTAATACAAATGTCATGCCGTTTTATAATAATTTTAAGATTACAACTTTCCCCGCACACGACCATTTTGCTTGCGTTCTGAACTTAAATATTTCTCTAACTGCTCAGAATGGAACCCACTGTGATGAAACGCTCCCTGTCCAGACTAAATATATATGGAACGATCAAATTAAAGAATCTTTTTTTAAAGTGATGGAAAAGTCTAACCTAATTTATTTTTCAAATAGTGACCCGAAGGAGCTGTATTTAAACCTTAAAATAGCTATTGCCCACACGAGTAAAACCTTAAAAATGATTAAACCTACTTCATACACAAGTTTACGGCCTAAAAAGAACGTTTGGTTTGACAATGACTGTTGGCGGGCCAAAAGGTGTGTTGTAAAATTACTTCAGATATGTAAAATATCTAAATTTGAGAACGAAATTCTGACTCAGTATTTAGAAGCGCGTAATAATTATCGTAAACTTATTAAGTTTAAAAAAAGAGAATTTTCCATCAATAAAATTAACAAAATCGCTAACACTCAAAATGCAAAAGAGTTTTGGGCCGAAGTCCGTGAGATATCTTTTAAAGCAATTGTCCATCCCCAAATCTCTTTATCGATGTGGCATGACTATCTTAAAAGCCTTTACAAACCTATCTCTATTTCCTATTTGCCTGATTTCCAATTAGTGAACTCAAATACTCATCTTGAAATCCCTATTACTACAGAAGAATTGCAATTAGTTTTAGCCAAATGTAAAAATAAAAAATCACCAGGTAGAGACTCTATCCCATATGAATATTACTGTAATCTTCCTCCTTACTGGCACCACTATATAGTCAGTATGTTCAACAGTATTTTCCAATCAGAAAATACTCCTACAGATTGGTCATTAATTAATTTAAAAATGCTCCATAAAAAAGGAGATATCCAGAATCCTGAAAATTATCGGGGCATAGCTCTTCTTAATACGCTCCCCAAACTCTTTTCGACTATTCTGTTAAACAGAATTTCTAACTGGGTCGAAGATAAGCAAATAATCCCTGAGGAACAAAATGGATTCAGGGAAAAGAGGGGTTGCCAAGATAATCTTTTCATTCTATCTTCCCCAATCAGCATAAAAATTCTGCGTAATGAACCGCTGTTTGTTATATTTATTGATTTCAATCGAGCTTTCGATACAATAAACCATAATTTGCTATACAAAAAACTAATGAGAATAGGCTTAGGGTCCAAAATAGTTAATATAATGAAAAGTCTTTATGATAAGGCCAAACTTAGAGTATCCACGAATCTCGGACACACAGATGATATTAAAGTAACTTCCGGAGTCCTCCAAGGAGAACCATTGTCTCCGTTACTTTTTAATACATTCCTCTCAGATCTAACTGATTTTTTCAAGTCCAAAGGAGCGTCCACTGTTAAATTAGACAACGAAAACAATATTCTCTTACTCTGCTATGCAGATGATTTAGTAATTTTTGCGAACTCTATTGTTGACGTCAAAGAAAAATTAATTTTGCTTGAGGAATATTGTTCTCTTAACCAAATGTCTATTAACACATCAAAAACTAAAGTTATGTATTTTTCAAAAAATTTACGTCCGAAAAAATTTATTGAGATAAAGTTCAACAATAAACCCATAGATGTAGTAGGTAATATTAAATATTTAGGTGTACCCTTTGCCTCAAGTGGGAAGTACTCTCAAGCCTCAAAATTTTTTGTCGCCAAAGGTAGAATGGCCTCAGGTGCTGTAAGAAATTCCCTACATAAACTCCGAGCTGATTGTCACAAACCCAGACTGAAATTATTGGACTCAATAGTAAAATCTACATTGTTGTATTCATCAGAAATTTGGGCTTACAGGTACGCTAATGACCTTGAACCTGTTCAACTTCAGTTCTTGAAAAGTGTTTATAATCTACGTAAAACCTGTCCTAATTACGTTGTCCGCCTAGAATGCGGAGTTAAACCCCTAAAAATACATATAATTAAAGCTATGATAAAGTTGTTAATAAAAATTCTCAATATGCCCTCTCATAGACTACCCCTAATCATCCTTAACTTACTGTACAATTTAGATGAAGGCCCTAAAGGCTCCAATCTTACCTATAACTGGATTTCCCAATTAAAATACGAGCTCCAATCTACTGGTTATATAGACAAGTCCTTATCAAGAGACCCAGTTTATTTTAAAGTTGAACTAAAAAATATAATCTCTAAACTAACTAATAATTACTTAAGTAAAGACATAGAATCAGTACTTAATTCCAAATATAATTCTGTATATCGAAATATAAGCACTCTAGGGTTAGGAGAGAATTATCTAAATTTCAACTGTAGCATTAAGAAGATAAGAATAATAATTCAATTACGTTTGGCCAATTTATCAAAATTTACTTTATATTTCAATAATAATAAATATGAATTTGATGAGAATAATATCTGCATAATTTGTGGAATGATGAAGCCCGACTCTTTAATGCATTTTCTGTTTGAATGTCCTACACTAAATCCATTTAGAAACAATTCACTGGTAAATAATAGTGTAGAAAGATCTTTGTATGATCTCCATCAACAGTTAATGACTATTAATTCAATCAAAAATATTGATGGTATTTTTACTTTTGTAAGTCAGGCAATTAGATGTAGAAGTTTTATCCTGAATGATTGGTAGATCAATTATTAACTTATTAAAAAAAAAAAAAAAATCATAATGTTTATTGCTGTCGATTTACGGAAAAAAAAAATTTTTTTTGTTGCTTTTTTAATCATGTGTACAAGTTTTAGATTTAAGTTTGAATTATATATGTATTTACGTTGAAAGTTCATTAATAGTTAGTTACGTCTATTATCAACTGTAATATTTTTCATGATATTTTTCTTTGTATTATTATTATTATAAGTATTAATTCTTGTGTTTGTTAACTTCAGAGAGTATTTTGTTTTCATGATAAAGATGTATTTTTACGTATTATTTAAAGTGTAACCAGGTTAACTCTTTGTTTAAAGTACAGTGTACTATAAAACAATAATAAATAAATAAATAAATAATAGTTGGCAATGAAAAAGCTGATGAAATGGCAAAGGCAGCTTCAAAAGCTAGTGATTTACCAATCAGTTATAACAACTTCCCGAAGACATCCCTTAAATTGTGGGCTCATCAGCGCAGCGTTGGAGCTTGGGAGCAACTTTGGAGAAATTCTGTTACCGGTGCATTGACAAGGGAGTTCTTCCCTTCAGTATCATCTCGCCTTGAATTACAACACTGTAGAATTACTTATCGGCTAACCCAGTTGCTTTCGGGTCATGGGAAAATGGCAGCGTATTTACATAGATTCAATATTATCACATCCCCGGCCTGCTCGTGTGATCAGACGGTGGATCATCTCCTGTGGGATTGTTCCTGCTTGCTTCCTTCGAGGTCACTTTTAATGAAACGTATAATTACCCAGTCAGGAGGTTGGCCTCCTAGCAAATCGTTACTGCTTCAACCTGAATTCTTTAAATATTTTATGGAATTTATTAATTATATATTTAAATTTCTTAAAAGACTAAACAAAAAAAAATTAAAAATAATAAAATAATGAAAAAAAAAAATGATTAAAAAAAAAATTAAAAATAGACAGGTGATTAAAATAAATTAAAAATAATAAATTTGATTAAAAAAAAAAAAATTAAATATAATTTTATTTAGTGCAACATAAGTGAAGAATAATAGCAACTTTCAAGAGATTTACATGTAATTGATATTTATTTACTGATAGTGTTGATGGAGAAAATTGTCAATGTTTAGAGTGAATTAATTTACAGATATACTTATAGCCATGCACCTATTTTTAATGTTTTAATTCTCTGTATATTATATTATTATGTATTATGTAATTTTATAAATTTCATGTAGTGCTCTTTGAGCGGAGCATGATGGAAAATAAAAAAGTAAAAAAAAAAAAAATTCCACACACACACACACAAACACTCACACATACAGATCCCCTGAATCCCGGTGTAGGATATCGAGCCGAGAGGTTTGTGGGCGGGAGTATCAGCCCACTGGATCGGTCCCGCTGAACACCAGGCCGCACTCAGTGAGTAAACAGGTCCCCCGATGGCAAGAGCGCACTGCCGGAGGGGTATGTTCTTTCGTCCCGACTCGTGGGAACCTATGGACCCTATATATACACAAAAAAAAAACCATCAGGCTGTGTTCCGAGTGAAGTCCCCACTTCACGTTCTCAATCGAATAAGAAGAGAACAGTAAATTTATTTTCTGACTTCTCAGAAAATAAGCTTAGTCATCAGTTTTTAACTATGACCTGTTTAGAAGAAGGTAAGTCCTTCGAACCATTCTGGCCTTACCAGATTTTTAATTTCCTTAAAGGTGTGTGTCCAGGCACAAAAACCATAAAATAAGAAACGGCTCTCTTCTTATAGAAACGAGCACAGATAATGCGAAGGCTAATGATCTACTCTCATTAGAATCATATGAAGGTATGAAGGTGAAAGTAGAGCTGCATCAGACCCTAAACTACTCCAAAGGGGTAGTAGCTGGTTTTGATTTATTACATTGTTCGGAAGAGGAAATTTTGGAAGAATCTAAGTCCCAAGGAGTTGTAGAAGTGAAGAGGATGTACAAAAAGTAATTTGGTGAGAACAAACCCACCCCCGCACTTCTTCTGACCTTTAAAGGAGCAAAACCTCCTGAAAAAATAACTGCTGGGTTTCTGTCTTTAAAAGTTAGACATTTTATTCCGAATCCTCTAAGATGTTTTAGATGTTGGTCTCTGGGCCATATAGCCAATAAATTGTACGATTGGTAAACGGTGCAAATTGTGTTCTTCACCAATCCATCAGAACGATTGTCCCAGTCCTCCAACTTGCATCAACTGCAATGGCCCTCATTCATCAGTTTCTACAGAATGTGAAAAATTTAGAAAGGAAAAGAGAGCTCAAGAAATTAAAGTTACTGAATGTGTGAGTTATAAGGAAGCATTAAAAAAAGTTAATAATGAAATGAATAAACAGACATACGCAGAATGTGTATCTGCAAAAAATTCAGAAAAAAAAAATATAGAAGAATTGATGTCACGTTTAGCCGATCTTGTAGAGAATTTAGCTAAAACTGTTGAAAAACTCGAGAAAAAATATGCAGAATAGAGACGAAAATGAATTTAAAAGATGAAGAGAAAGATAAGCAAGTTATCTCCATTCCTATAGATGAAGAAATCACCAAAGGTACCATCGCTTCCAAAAAGCGGCCCCAGACACCTGTTTCTCCTTCTTCTAAGCAAAGCACTTCTACCAGTTCGCCTCCTAGAAAAATCACAGGAGCAAACAAAAAAGTAGAAAAAAGACCATTAGAAGAGCAACACTTCATCCAATTCCTCTTTAATTAGTATAGATGGCAAAGATTTGGAAGCTATTTGTGAAATTAAGAGAAATTGTCACTAAACTTCGAAAGAAAGACAAAGGAAAATCAATCTAATAGAATATCCATATTCTTAGCAAAATGATACTGCAATGGAACTGTCGCGGTTATAATCAAAACCAAGATGAATTAAAAGTACTTATTAGGAAGTATCAACCAAAAATTATATGTTTACAGGAAACGAATTTCCGAGAAAAGGATTCCCCCAGACTGCGGGGATATCAATTTTTTCGAAGTGATTTCCTCCAGAGTAGCCGAGCTTGTAGTGGCGTAGCCATATTAGCGAAGAATGATATATATTGTGACAATATAATAGCTGAAAGTGGCGATATACAGCTAATAAGTATCACAATTCATAGTCCAAGAAAAATGACTATTTGCAACGTATACATACATAACCCCCGCGGCAAAGGTTAGCAGAATGGATATACTAAACAGAGTGAGAGCGTTATCTTCCCCATATGTCATTCTCGGTGATCTCAATGCCCATCACACTTTATGGGGATCAACTCACGTAAGCACTCGGGGTAGGATGCTAGAAGATATACTGATATCAGAAAACATAGCATTAATTAACAGAAAACATTATACTCATTTCAATTCTAGCAATGGCACATTTACCTCCATAGATCTGGCCTTTTGTACTCCTAATCTTGTTCCCTATGCTCAGTGGAATGTCCATAAAGATCTCTGGGGAAGCGATCACTTTCCCAAACTAATAGATTGCACCTTGCAAGTTGCTGATCAAAATATACCTCCGAGACGGTCATTAAAACAATGGGACAAATATGCAGTTCTCGCGAATTTCAACAATTTAGATTTCTCAAATGTAAATCAACAAGAGAAATACATTATCAACGTAATGAATATAGCAGCTGCAGCCTCAGTTCCGAAAACAGGTACAACCCTACGAAGAAACCCTGCTCCCTGGTGGAATGGAAATTGTAAAGCAGCTATTAAAGAAAGAAAAAAAAGCACTGAAACACTTCCATAGGCACCCATTAGAACAAAGCCTCTCGAGGTATAAAATATTAAGATCGAAAGCCAGAAAAATCATAAATGAAAGCAGAAAAGATTCTTGGCAAACATTTGTGTCAAGTATAAAACAGTCAACACCATCAGTCGGAGCTATGGAAAAAATTAGAGCTATCATATCCCTGGCCAAACAGTCATATCCCTGGCCTAAATGTGAAAGGCGTTATTACAACAAATAACCTTGAAAAAGCGGAATTATTAGCTGACACTTTTGCAAATATATCAAGAACTGACAGATACTCCAGTGAATTCTTACACTGAAAAGAGAAGGAAGAACGGACCGAGATTGACTTCTTTAGTAGTCCCAGTAATAATAATAATAATACACTTTATTTAAAAGAAAATATTACATTCAAAAATAAGTAAATTAGTATTACATAGCATGGCATGAAGCCGTCTGCCAGAGTTTGGTTATTAATTTTACATAAAAAGAAAAGCAAAATTGCATATAACAAAGAAAATTACTATTTTGCTATTACTATTTTATTATAATTATTAATTATGAAATTGTAGGTATTAATGATTGTTTTATTTCTATAATCTAGAGCTTGTTGAACAAATTTTACAAAAACAAGGCAATCAGTTATATTGGAGAGGTAAGAAATAACAAACTGTGATGAAAGTGAACCCATTCTAAAGTGTAATTGACGAATATGAGTCAGTGCAGAACATTGACATAAAAAGTGGAACATATTCTCTCGTTCATTTAGATTACACAAGTGGCACCGCTCTTTATCCGGGTCTTTATTGCACCATGGAACACAATTTAGATTGAGTAATTCACCCCTTATTTTAAACAATAGACTCAAATCTTTAAGATTAACCTCTACATTTAGACCAACATTATATGTAGAGAGATCCCTATTAGTATCCAACAGCTCTTTATAAAGAAGGAAACGATCAGACCTCAGAGCACGACTCACAGACTCCTCCCGATCACTTGTTCTGATTTTCTCTAGCAAGACTGAAGCATAAGTTTTCCAGTCTGATAAATTATCTAGACTAAAACTGAATTCTATTGAGTATTTCCGCAAAAGATCCGACCAGCATTTAAACCATAGAATATTCTTTTTAACAACTTCTGAGGCTACAATCTTCGTTAAACGGGAATCAGGAGAAGAAAGAATTTTAGTGCAATATTTAATATGAAGACTTAATGTGAAGAAAAAATCTGTGTTGAAGGAGCCCTCAAGATGAATTATGTAGTTAGGAGTAAAACTGGGCAAAGCAAACACTTTTTTAACAAAATATCTTTGAAATTCTCTATTTCCTCATAACGCTGGTAGCCCCAGACTTGGGCAGCATAACATAATATTGACCGCTGTACAGTGTTAAAGACTTGATATTTGGATTTTAATGGAACTTGATTGTGAAAGAGAAAGCGAAACCAGACCCTATTCAGCCCTAACTTAGCTTGTGATATTTTGTTATTCAAGTGATGACGAAAGGAAAGGCGAGATGTTAAAACAACACCAAGATATTTATAAGAATTGGTGACCTCTATTAGTGAACCTTTATATCTCCATTTTTCTAAGGAACCAAGTCTTCCGCCCTTCCTGAAGACAACCACTTTCGACTTGCTTAAATTTACTTTTAAGTTCCACTGGTCGCAATACTTTTGTAAAGAATTAATATGCCATTGTAAGCCTGTAGGGCTATCGGAAATGAGGACCACATCGTCCACGTACAATAGCGCTTTGACTTTAGTGTCACCCACGGAGACTCCACCCTCTAGGGTGTCAGGAAGGTCGTCAAGGAATAGAGAAAATAATAGTGGGCTCAAAAGGCAGCCTTGTCTTACTCCTCCTGACACACCAAAAAAATCAGAAATGTCCTCTTTCCCTCGCACCTCAGAGCACGAATTGGAGTACAGGTTATTTAAAATGGTAATAAATTTTGAAGAAATTCCAAGATTCAAAAGTTTCAGTATTAACAATTTATGATCTACTGTATCAAATGCTGAACTAAAATCAACAAAAAAACAATAGAGTTTTGACCTTTTGTCAAGAATTTAATATTTATAAGATTAATTAAAACAAATAAATTGTCTATTGCCGAGTATCCTTTTCTAAAACCAGTTTGGCAATCGCTTAATAAATTATTTTGCTTTATATATGTTTCAAGGCGCGAGAGTAGGAGACCAGTAAAGATTTTACACATATTATTTAAACAGGAAATGCCCCTGTAATTAGTTACATTATTGACATCACCTCGTTTGTATAATGGAAATATTATGGACTGACCAAAAGTTGCCGGGGTGCTTCCTATTTCATATATATAATTGAAAAAATCTAATAATTTCTCCAGAAATATTGCAGTTCCCAGTAATATTAGTAGTCCCAGTAATGAAAGTTATAATAAACCTTTTAAACTTTGGGAATTAGAACTTGAATTATCGAAAGCAAAAGAAACTTCGCCAGGTGAAGACAATGTCCCTTACAAATTCATAAAAAATCTCACTTCAGAAAATAAAGCCTACATACTTAACTCACTAATCAGTTCCCAAAAGCTTGGAGCACTGCCATTATTATACCCGTATTAAAGCCAGGAAAAAATATAAGCGAACCTACATCATATCGTCCAATTACACTAACAAGCTGCCTTTGTAAAACTTTCGAAAGAATAGTAAACAGGCGATTTATTTGGTGTCTAGAATCCAAGAAATTGTTAAACAGCGCACAACTTGGATTCCGTCGAAACCATAGCACTTTGGACGCTCTTGTAGTTCTTGAAGATTCCATTCAAAAGGCTTTGCTACAAAAGCATCACTTCATCGCAGTATTTTATGATATAGAAAGGGCATTCGACATGGTTTGGCGTTTCACAATACTGAAGCAATTGCATCAGTGGAACTTCAGAGGAAATCTTCCTAAATTTATACAAAATTTAAAAAAAAAACGCACTTTCAAAGTCAGGATTGGAAATGTACTATCTTCAGTTCATATTCAAGAAAATGGTGTTCCTCAGGGCAGCATATTAAGTCCCGTTCTGTTCTTAATAGCTATAAATAGCTTATTAGAATGTATGGAAGCACCTGTCCAGGGAATACTCTATGCTGATGATCTTGTCACTTTCAGTAGTTCTAAGCACTTTATCAAATTCACTTTATCAGAAAGTAATCCACAATTTAGAGGACTGGCCAGAAAAAAAATGGCCTTCGTTTTTCCCCAAATAAAAGTAGTTGCATTCATTTTCACAGATTCCGAAAAGTACAACCAATAGTAAATCTAAACTTAAGTGGCGGATCCATACCTTGCTTAGACAAAGTAAAATATCTAGGAATTATCTTTGATAAAAAATTAACATGGCGACCCCATCTGGAAGAAACAAAGCAGAGATGCATCAAAACGCTAAATGCAATTAAAGTTCTAAGAGGGACGGTTTGGGGAGCTGACCGATACAATATGCTGAACTTCTATAAAGCCTTCGTTCGTAGTAAAATAGACTACGGTTGCATCGTATACAGTTCGGCAAGGAACACTGTACTGCGTTTGATTAACCCTATCCACAATGAGGGAATCAGAATGTCTTTAGGAGCACTGAAATCAAGTCCGATAGATAGCCTTCTTGTGGAAAGTTGTTAACCCTCATTGTCCATGAGAAGAAATATACTGATGTGCAAATATGCGGCAAGATTATTACCATTACAAGAGCACATCGCACATAAAATTATTTTTTCTCCTAATTTGCTAGATTTTTATAATAAGAGCAATAGATCTAAGCCACTAGGAATTCGATTCCACAACTTCTGTAAGGAGAACAACTTAGAAATACCCATGAGACAAGATTTAATGCCGCAGACGATAGAACCTTGGTTATTAGAGAGACCTTCGGTAGATTATTGCCTCTGTAAACACAAAAAAGACAATACTCCAAGTTACATCTATCGAAAGATATTCCTGGAAAGAACTGCCAACAAATACAAAGAATACAAACAAGTGTTTACAGATGGTTCAAAACTTGGAACTAATGTGGGAGCTGCATTTGTGGCCGATAATATACCTTATGGGTATGCATTAAACAACATATCTAGTGTCTTCACGGCAGAGCTATACGGAATCAACAAAGCTTTGGAATATATATTACATTAGTTCATTGTCTGTACTGATTCGAAAAATGCACTTGAAGCAATGTCAGAGTTTGATTCTAAAAATAGTTTAATACAGTTTATACTGACAAATATCTATCTTTGCAAACACAACCACAAAAAAGTGATCTTCCTATGGATCCCAGGACATGCTGGAATAATCCGTAATGAAGCCGCCGACAAAGCCGCCAAAGATGCAACGTTAATAATAAATAAAGAAGAATATGTCTCGCCTCTGGATTGGAGAAATTGTCTAAAAAAACATATATTTTCTACATGGAATAAAGAATGGGAGGCCACGCCTCTCTCGAATAAACTAAGAAACATTAAATGTGCACCAATAAAGTGGTTAACTTCATATCGAGAATCTCGCCGGGAAGAAGTAGTGCTGGTATTTGTAAATATTTTTATTGTAAGTAGTAGGATTAGAGTAAACTGGAGTAGAGGAATATCAAGTACTCTACTCTATAATGTATATAAGTTGGTGCGAATGATAAGTTTGTATGGTTAGGTTTCTTTTATATGGTGTGAATGTATTTTATTTGGATGAATGTATTTATTAGCTAGTATGGATCAGATAGGTTTAGAGTGCACTCGAGTTGGTACGAATGAAGTGTAGGGACCAGGTTTTTAAATTTTTAATAGTGCAATGTAGATAAGTTACCATTAAAAAAAATGAAAAAATGAAATTATAAGAAAAAGAGTAAGTGCGCTAGGTGCAAAGGACCTCAGCTGTTGCGCACCTATACAAAATAACAACAAAAAAAAAATTGATGGTTTGATGGTTGCACATATCAATAAACTTTCTTTATTGATGGAAATTTAGAGCTCCTTTCGTTAATTTAACAATAGAGAACTATAGATTTGGGGAAAGTACGTATATTTTAATCCTTCATTTATTTATTTTTTTCATCTTCCTTATAAACATCGAAATTTGTTATTAATGTTGTTTAAATGTAATAATTTTATTGCATGACAACTTAAAACACTAAATTGGATTAAATGCTGTAATTCCAGAATTAATTGTCTTCTTAGCATTATAACAACTTGTGTAAAGAAGATAGAGTAGTGCTATAGATCGGACATGGTACTTACCTTGTAAGTATGATAGACATGGTATTAAAATTAGTCAGTAAATAAGGGAAAGAAACTTATGTTTGTACTTCTTTTTTGTCATGACAATAATAATTACAAATTCAAAGACACATGTTAAAATGCTAGTACTACATTATGCTTATATTTATTTTCATTGTTACGGAAAATTTTATTACAAACGGAAAAAATAAACGAATAATAAAGTCTGACGAGAGATTTTTGTTGGAAGATATAAGCATATAAGGTCAGCCCGACGCGATTCCAATCTTAGAGTTTCTGTTACTCAAGATCAGGGTCCGATACAAAATGTAGCTAACCAATTTTACTTATGAAGATGAGTCAGTACTGTCTGAACCAATATGTGAACAGTGTATGTCTGAACCAATACGGGATTCCTCGCATCAAGATGAGATAGATGGAGCTAAATGCAGCTCTAATAAATATCTTATGAAAAAAAAAAAATTCACTTGTATTTACTTTCAAGAATGTAATCATAACAAAACAAAATATAAGAAATCTAATCAGTAAAAAATAATTATGTTCCATGGGCGCACGAGTTAATGGGGGCAGAACACCACTCGAATCACTCATACTGTAAATTTTCATGTTCCAAAAGGCTAGTTATTATCCTCTGTATAATCCTAATTTAGTTTTACTTATTAATTATTAATTTATTATATTTATAAACATAAGGATGTAATTCGTATTTTAAAACGCATTTTAAATATATGCCCACGGGGAAATGTTTTGCTTCGGTAAGCTCCTCTGCTGTAGACACAGATAAAGGTGTTATTAAAAATATGCCATGCACCTAATAAAACATCTATTTGAAATGTGTTGCGATTTTTTTTTAAATTAATCGTTATTTTTATCTTGTATTTAAAGTAAATTTCTTTATTCAATTCTGTCTGATGCTTGAATCTTTATATGATAAAAAAATAGGCATTATTTTACTGTAACTTCACGTTATAATAAAATAGACAATTCAAATTTTCTCATTAATTTTGAAGTTATATTTAGAAGTTTAACATTATGCTGCTATACAAGTAATAGTCCACATTGAGATGGAGTCCAAGGCGATGACGAAAAAGTTTGATAGGTACATATCTAAGAGAATATTTGAGCCCTTTCTAAAAAAAGGAAAACAGTAACAATTAAGTAAAAGACGAAAAAGGTCTCGTGTCAGGAGAATGAAGTGAAGTGAAACTAAACTAATAAAAACTATAACTCGCAATATATCAGTTTTTAAGCTAGCTCTTCGAATATCTCTATAGAGTAACAAGAGAAAGGATTAAGAAAATATAAGCGGTGAGCAACCTATGAGCAAAGGTTATAAAAGTCAAAACTAGTACGATCTGAATTGTTTATTGTGGCTTATAAGTTGGATGTCAGTGTTTGTATAGAGAATGTAGATGTCTCTAAAGTGTATAATGTCTGTGTGTGTGTGTGTGTGTGTGTGTGTGTGTGTGTATGTATGTATGGTGATGAGCTAGTGTTTGGGGGTACTGCAAGTGCAAATCTCTCTGCAGGTCCTGCAGGTGCGTGAATGAACTAAGTGTGGTCTCTGTTGTTTGGGACGCTAAGTAACATTTAACATTGCAAGGGGGTCCCTTTCTATTGGCATCAAACCTGAGGTATCGCTTGGATAATTTTGATGATCAAAGTGACGGAGGTACTGGACATTGAGGAAAAGTTGAAGATATGTTTTTACATAATAATTGTGTTACGAGTGAGCGGTCGCGAGTAGCCAATCCCTTTCATATCAATCGCTCAGTAAATAATGAACGCTGGAAAGCTTGAGCTCAGGAGTTGTGCGGACCCAATCAACTATTCGATTTATCTTTCGCTGAATACTCGAGTACTTGTGTTTTAAAAAGAAAAATAAGAAGTAATGTAAGTTAGTAGATTTAGTGCTCTCATACTCCAGCCATGTATATAAATAAATAATATTGCGACGAAAAAAACGGAAGATCTGGAGTATTTGGATAGACATCATATGTAAAAAGAATCAAACTGATGCAAAGATTAAGAAAGATCTTAATACATGAATTCAGGAAGGAATATTTGTCTCTCAATGTCAAGTCAGAAGGATAAGAAAAGTAAAGAAATAAAAGGCGGAGAGGTAGCCTAAAATAAAATCTATTAGAGAAAACAATTTATTGGCTCTGTCAGTTGAAACCGTGTTATTTTCTGGAAGAGATGGTATTCGGTGGTAGCTAGGCTGAGATTATGCAATGGAGATATAAGCATGAAATCATTACAACGTGTGGGTCCGTTAGAAATAACCAGTGCAGACGAGTTGGACGAAAATAGCAAAATGATAATTGAAAGCGAAGAAATAAAAAAAAAAAAACATAAAACGCCCAGGAACCAAATAACAAGAGATGGTTGGGAAGCAAAGAAGGTGATATTTGAAGCGAAGTAAAATGGAAGCAGGAGGATGTTGAAAATATTTTATAACAATCTGTGAAAATGATCATATGAGTAAAAAAGATAGTGGTGCTAAAGGCAATGAAAGAAAATTGAATTAATTGTGCAATTTGTGTAATTATATGAAAATAGAATAGTATGTTTTTTCGCTTAATTGATGTTTTTTTCTAATAATTAAAGTTTGAAGGTTTTTGACAGATTTCTTCTAGATGGATCCCCTAGTGATGGTTAAAGTAATATCAAAGGTTTGAGCTTGGAGCGATTTTTTTATGTTTTTGAGTTATACTGTTCACACACACCGTATATATATATATATATATAATATATATTCTAAAACTCATTTTTCTAGAACTCAAAAGATCTCAAATCTTTTTTTTTCCAATAATAAGTTGTCTGTTAGCTTATGTCTACCTTCCAAAATAATAATAAATAAATGAAAGAAAGACATTTAAATGGCCAAAATTAAAAATGATTTACAAAAAATGTTATACAAATCTAATTTTATTATTAAGCAGTTTATAAACTGGATATGTCTACATGTCTTTTGTGGCTAAACACTGTACAGTAATGTTATAAAAACCATGGATTACTCTATAGTTAAAACTACATAATTAGCATAACGGTAAAGCGCCTCTTGTTATAAAGTTAAATACAGTATGATTAAATGATAATAAAATATTATAAGGAATGACCTATTTTATAAAAGTTAAAAGTTGTGTACTACAATAATAACAATATCAGTTAAGTGAGAAAGTGCTGGATTAGAACGCGGAGGCCCCGAGTTCCAGTCTAGACAACACTATCTTCAGAAAAAAAAAAATCTGGTGTGAAACACTCACACAACTTTCTCTCACTCCAGTTCTCAAAATTATAATTTACAAATGTTACAGTTAGTGTACCAAATTTAATGAAATTCGTCGAAAACTGAAAAAACTGTTCAGTAAAAGCGCACTTCCGGTTTACTAATTTCTTGAAACTTGGAATTTTGGCCATCTATTTATTTCTAATTAATTTTGTTTGGATGATAGAATTGTATAATCAACTATGATAGCATTTTAAAGACAAACATAACCCCACCCCTTCCCTAAAAGTGCCCTTAAATGAATTTTTCCAGAGAAATATTTTAATTAGAGACATTTTCCGTGGTAGCCTGCTTCATTTTGTGGTCATCGGTGGTAGATCGGCTGAGATTATGCAATGGAGATGACCACAAAATGAAGGACATGATGACCACAAAATGAAGCAGGCTACCACGGAAAATGTCTCTAATGCTTTCCAGCTCTGCGGAACCAACCACCACAACAGAAATGTTTTAATAAAAGTTGTAGCTCTTTGTATGTGTAGTTGATGTACCAAGTTCGGAGAAAATCGCAAAAAAGTAAAAAAAAAACAACTAGTAAAGTGGTACTTCCGGTTGTGGAATTTTGACAGATAACGTACTGTCAGATCCCATGGTGATACCTAACGGCATATCAAGTTTGAACTTTTTCGATTTTTCGATTTCGTTCGACTTTTTCGTTTTTGAGCTATGCTGTTCACATATACACACACACACATATATACCATTTGCTAAAAAACCTCTTTTTTGGGCTCAGGGGACCTCAAAACGGATATTTCCGGTGAAAACTCGATATCGAAAATTTGACACGATTACAATACTTCCTCTTACTATGAGTAAGAAAGTAAAAAAGAAAAAAATAACACCGACAATAATAATAAAATGCAGAAATTAAATGGCAATTGTCTCCTGAATGTAGAACACGGGAATGGAAAATCATGATCCTTCATTGACAACACCCTCAAGAGCTGTTTTGCTGTATGCTGACAAAGTTATACGACGGGAATTATTTCCAGAGAACAAGGATCCATGATAGCAATTCATGACCAAGTCATACACACAAGGTGTTATGCCAAACCTATTAACTGGGAATGGATCTGTCCAGAACCAATTGATTATTTCTGTTAAAACAATAGTTCTAAGTGCGCCAAGCGCCTTGAAAAGCCTAAAACAATCCAGCACATTCAACAATTGGTTCAGTGTGTGTATACTTGGCCCAGCATAATCAAGATGCAAGTACTGTACACTAGGAACTTGAATGAAATTCAGACTACTGAAAATGAGTCTTCCATATTACAATTAAAGCATTAAATCTGTGCTGGAATCAGCGGATCATACAAACTCTACTAGGTACGGACAGAGCTAAATGAAAAACTATTTGTTATACCAGGTCGAACAGCAATATAAGAACTATATAAGAATAATGAAAAGAGCTGCATTCTTAATTACTGGACAAATACATAAGATCACATCAGTCCAAGATAGGAAAAAATAAAATGGTATGCATAACTCAAACAGAAATAAAACGATTTTGGGATCCGGAAACAGTATCATTCCAATAAACTTAAATATAAGAGAAGAAAAACAAAGAGGCAATCGTGCTACCCAGGAACCTTTATATCTCCATGCAGAAGAACGTTAATGACTTGTTACTTTTAAAGGGCAGTGGATAAGCCTGGCTTAGCCTGTGCTCTACCTTAGTGACCAACAGAATAGCTGAGAGATGATTAATAATAACAATAATAATATTATTAATATTACTAGGGCAAAACTACGTTAAAACTGTATCAAGTAATAATAAGATAGAAAAGAAATTATAATAAAAACAACAGAATGTGATGAGAATTCATAAATAATTACAGTGAAAAATAATTGAAAATATTTGTAATAAGAAATTAATTGAAATAACAATTAAACATAATATTTAAAAAAAATGTTTTTCTCAATTATATAAAAATTATGGTGGGAGTAGCAGTGGCGATTTAAAAGTGGGGGAATATATAAACTAAATAAACAGTAAGCTGGCATGATAGGTTCATATTTGTGAATAGCTACGCGATGTGCGGGTTACCGTGTTGGATAACTCTAATCTTGTGCGTCTTACCTACATTACTAGCTGTTAACCATGAAGATGTACCTATGGTCAAGGTAAACTATTTTAGTTAAATGTGTTTTTATTAAACTACTCTGAAGACGTTACTTTGAAAGTATAATAATCTCATTTTGAAGCTGATTCTTCTTATTTAAACGCTTTAAATTTCCTATGGTGTTCAAATTTTAATTCTACATTGGAAGAATAGGTGGCTCTTTTCCCAGAAAATGATAGACATTTTCTTAGGCCTACATAGAGCACTTTGTGGTTTTTGTCCATGTTAGAATTTAAGTTCAGCTTCTTTTAAAAATATGAAAAAAATGGCATTTATTGTAAAAATATGAAAGTCGCATACCATTCAGAATCCTACGGAAATGTAATTTTTTAGGAGAAAACTCAATGAAAACTAACTTTTATTAACTTTACGGTTCTTATTTCAAAATTTACATGTAGGTCTTGATCAATGAAGTTTTATAACTCAGTAATTTATACAACCCAATCCCAACGGCGCTGCAACCTTCTTGTGTTAATCCTTTCATCCGCTAACTTGTGGTCAATTAGATTTGCGTACTCCCTAGTATAGCTACTGCATCTCCTGCCATACCAACTGCTCATCTTATTCTACGAAGACCTTACAGTTGTTTCTGATTGCTACAGAGAGCTGCTTGCTTCTCTTTCTCTTCTCGACAAGGAGTCCAACCTTGATCCATGACTAGTCAGTCTCAAATGGAGTTTGATGAAGCAAACAAAGTCTTCTTCTTTGTACAAACTTCTTTTAGTTTAATTATTTCTTCGCCTCAAGATTCTCTTAACATACCAGCCCCTTTTTTTCTCTCAGAATTTTCAAACTCCATTTTTTCTCAGAATTTTTCTTTCGCGAGCGAATTAACGGTCCAGTATTTCGCTGTATACGTCAAGGACTAAGGTTTTGTAGAATCTTATTTTGCTAGATCATTTATAGGTTGCTTTGTAGAAGTTTCTGTTGCCCAAAGTAGCATCTGCTAGCGAGATCAATCCTTTCTTTTATTTGTTTCGATTATATTATCGAAGTTGGCCTGCGTCCAGAAATAATTCATCCGCTTGCTCAAAGAAATAATCCCCAAGTGGAACTCTTACCCAAACGTTTCTCCTTTAATCTAGAATACTTATATTTTGTTTGGCGATATTAATTTTTAATGCTGCTTTCTGCAGGGTTCGCTGTGCGTATTTAAGATATGGCTCCCTGTCGGCTGCATATTTAAGAACCTGTACAGGATGAAACGGATTTACAACAACTGATTCCTTGAATCCTCGATATTCTCATTTCGTTTCTAAAGCCATGTTAAAAACTTTGCCCTTTCTAGCCTTTTTCTAACAGTGAAGTACCTAGTTTACAAAATTATAATTGGCAAATTTTATAGTTAGTATACAAAATTTAATGAAATTCGTCGTAGTTTTCATGAAGAAAATCGCGAAAACTGAACAAACTATTCAGTAAAAACGCATATCCGGTTTACAAATTTGCTAGAAATTCGGAATTTTGTCAATCTATTTATTTCTAATTAATTCTGTTTGGATGGTGGAATTGTATAAGCCACTGAGATAGCATTGAGAGGAAAACCTATCTCTACCCTTCCCCCAAAGGTGCCCTTAAATGAATTTTTCCGGAGAAATGTTTCAAATAAAAATAGTAGCTCTTAGTATATGTAGTTTATATTACAAGTTGAAAAAAAAATCTTTGAAACCATTTTGAGAATATTGCAAAAAAAAAAACATTCTGCAAAGAAGTACTTCTGGTTGAGGAATTTTGACTCACAACTTACTGTCAGCTGCCATCGAATATCAACCTAAATGGATGATCAAGTTTTAACTTTCTGCGATTTTTCATTCTTGAGCTATGCTGTTCACATACATACATACATACATACCCACATACCAAGACACACACACCGAGACCATTTCCTAAAAACCACTTTTTTTGGACTTAGGAAATTCTTTTCATTAAATTTAATTTTTCACCACAGTCATCAACGAATAGCAACATCTTACCCAATCAAAGCCGAATAGCATATCTTACCTGGTCAGAGTGGTGTTCACTGGGCCATATGTACCTGTACTTTTAAGACAAGAGTATTTTCGCTTCATGGTCACTTAATCCTGACTGAATAACTAGGTACTTTTCCACTGGAGCTCTACAACATATGCACCATTAAGTAAGAATATTCCAGGGAGTAATGTTCCGAGTAATATCTTTAGAACTTTCTCCTTACATGAGAAATTATTTTTCTTGCACATCTAGAAATTTTTCAATGAATAATGAAATTATTGGTACTCACATTTTTCTTGAAATCATATCATAATGGTCAGAGGCTAAGATTGAAACAAATTGAACAGTAATTTTCTATTTGATATATAATTCTACCACTAGAAATACTTACAATTTCATTATTTTCAGCGTTGTACATTTTTTTCAATAATTCTAAGTTTTCTACAATGTTAGATAGTACACGGCATTCTGGACAGATGTTTGAGCCGTGAACAAGTCAGTGAATGCTTTGAAGATGAAGCAGCAAACGCTTTGAGAAGAGCGTTGAAATCAACAAGTTCAATAACTTTGGTGCCTGGTGTGACACTTCAAAGGAATCCGGAAGAAATAACAACGGATTTTTCCAATTCCATTGCATCTTCAGAAAGAAAACAGATATCTGGTTATGACAAATTTTGGGATAATTGGCAGAAATTTTTATCGTCGTGGTCGATAAATATTCAACTAGCAGAAATGCAAGGTAGGATAGCAATAGTTAGATTCTTACTTAGCTACTTTTTTCGGAAGTCATAATCGATTGCATGCGAGATGTGATTGTTCATTTCTATTGAAAGATCTTACTTTAATGGACGATAGATTTATTAATTGTCATTAGAGCAAAAAAAAAAAAAAATCTGGTGCGAAGCACTCACACAACTTTCTCTTACTGCAGCTTACATCGATTTAAATGACAATTTCTTGAAGCGATCAATGAGAGAATATATACTTCCACAAAGAGAACTTAAATTCTTAATAAAATGACTTTTTTGAGGAATCATACACTCCACCTCCCCATAAAATATCTTTAAATGAACTTTATCGGAAGAAAGTTCCCAATACAAGAGATAAGGCTCTATATTCATAATTAATGTAACAAATTGATTGAAATCCTTCGGTATTTTTATGGATAAAATCATAGAAAACTTAAATAACTTCAGTAAAAACACACTTCCAGTCTGCCGATTTTCTTCAAACTCAGTTTTGACAAATTTAATTCAATTTAATATTATTTAGATGAAATAATTAAATAATAAATTGAAATAGCATTTTAGAGGAAAATAACCCCATGCTTCCCCCAAAAGCTTCATTAAATGAATTTTACCAGAGAAATGTTGCAAATAAAAGTTGTAGTTTAATATATAAAGTTTATAGAAAATCGTTGGAGCCGTTTTCTAGAAAATCGCAAAAACTGAAAAATCCATTCAATAAAGTGATAGGTACTTCCGTTAGAGGAATTTGGCAGGTAAGTTCCTGTCGGATCCCATGGTGATACACAAAATATGAAGAATGAACTTTCTGCGTTTTGAACTATGCTGTTCACACACACACACACACACATATATATATATATATATATATATATATATGCAAGCAAGCTTTCTTAGCAAAGATACTCTAGCGAAAGAAGCATCAAAGATGCTACAACTCCACCTTACAATTTACTTCCTTTTACTTATTTAAATAAAGAATTAAAATCCTGGCCACTGAAGCAATGAAAAGTAATGTGATAAATAACAAGGGATCAGACATTAAAAATGTTTTATTTCTGTCAGGCAAAAATTAAAGTTGCAACACCTATTAGAATGGTAGAATACCTATTCCGTTTTAAAATAGTGAATTAGACTCCCAGATGCTCCTGTGATAATATTTCAAATCAAAATTGAAATCACATTACGTACTATTGTAAATTCTTTGAAGTCATCAGGCAGTCTCTTTTAAAGAAAAGTCTACTAAGTGGAACAGTTGGCCATTAGACCACAAACAATTAATTTATTTGCTTTTAAGGAGAATTAAATATTTTTGTACGACAATGGCCAGAGAAATTCTTTAAAAAAAAAAAAAAATTAATTTGCTTTACATTTCGGTTGTAATTGGTGCCTTTCATCAGGAGCTTTGAAAAATTTATATGATGAAAAATTAGAAGTTTACAAAATACAAAAACTGGGACAAGAATCAAACATCTATTCAAATATAATAAATTAAGATTTAACATAAGATACAACTAAGAAATAATTTAGTTTATATTAAATAAACAAAAATGGAAGGGAATGAATGAAATTGAATTTTCCTTGAATGAATATTCATTCATTCTCTTCCATTATTGTGTATTTACAAGGGTCATTCAATAAGTAACGAGACAACTCGCTGTAGCTTAAAACCGATTTATTTAATCAAACAAAACTTAGGCTACTTTTCAAAATAGTCCCCAGCAACATTTATACACTTGTCCATCGTTCTTCTAATTTGTGTATGGCTATGGCATAAAATTCTTTGAGTTGATCTCGAAGCCACTTTTGCACCTGATTTTTAACTTCATCATTGGATTGAGCCTTTAAACTTCTTCCCACGTAGAGCCTCCTTAAGGGGTCCAAGCAAATGGAAGTCTAATGGGGCGAGGTCGGGGCTGCAGGGGGGATGTGGAAGGACCTACCACCCCAGTTTTTGAAGTGTTTCTTGAGTTAACTGGGCCGTGTGTGGGCGCGCATTGTCATGAAGCAAAATCACGTCTTTAGTCAAGAGTCCACGAAGTTCCGTTAGAATGGCAGGCCTTACTTTTGTTTGTGAGCATATCACTGTACAATTGGCTGTTGATGGTTCGTTGATCTTCGAGATAGTCACAATAAATAGGCCCTTGCGAATCCCACAATACTGTAAGCATGACTTTACCTGTAGACGGCTGGTTCTTGATTTTTTTTCGAATGGGAGAACCCATATGCTTCCACTCAAGGCTTTGACGCTTAAACGCCGGCTCAAAATGGTGTATCCATGTTTCATCATATGTTACAATTCTACTGAAAAATTCTTTTTCAATTGAACATCGTTCTTTCAATTGTTGACTGATTTGAAACCTGGTTTCTATTTGGGCATCCGTAAGTTGTCTTGGAACTTCTCGCACAAGTTTTCTTGTACTGCAGCTTATTCTGAATAATGTTATGGACAGTTACAACACTCGCGTGGACTTCTTCAGCTATCAGTTCAACAGTAATACGCCTGTTGTCCTCAATTACCGCGTTAATGCGAGATTCGAGGGAGGAAGTTGCCCCTTCAACCGGTCGTCCACTTCGTTGCTCCTCACAGACATTTACACGGCCACTTTTAATCTGTTCTACCCATTTGTAAACGTTCGAACGGTTCCAACAATTACTCCCGTACACTTTCAACATTCTTTTGTGGATTTCACTAGCTTTGATACCCTCTGCAAATAAAAATCTAATCCTCGAGCGTTGTTCTTCCGAGGGGCAATGCTCGAGGGGGCTCGCCATTGTTAACTGAATACATTTGAGGTTATTCTTATCAAATACTCTCAAACAGCTAATGAGAAACTAAGTATAAGGATGCCAACTTGACGCACTGAAACTATTTTATTGATTAAACAAACCGTTTCTGAGCTACAGCGATTTGTGTCTCTTGACTTATTGAATGACGCTCATAATACAACCAAATTATTTCTTAATTTGTATCTTATGTTAAATCTGTTGTCCCTTTTTTTTCTCTCTATCCTTTTATATTATATTTGAGAGGCTTTTTATTTTTATCCCATTTCTTGTATGTTGTAACATCTAATTTTGCAATCATATACATTTTTCAGAGTTCCTGATGAACGGCAGCCCAAGCAATAAATAATGTAAATTGCAGTAGGCGAAAGTCCCAAAGTTTCCATACCAGATTTTTTTTTATCCTTTTTGTTAAAATAGTTGTAAAAAATATGATATCTTTATAATTTTTTTTTAACCAAAAATATTTTCACAAAAGGACATTGGTCATATAAACCTTCCTAATCAATACATTTGATAAGAGCTGTCAAGTTCAAAAAACAAATAAAAAAGTATGTTCTCAGTAAGTTTGGTGGTTGTCAATGAATCAAGTAAAATGATGGTTGACGGGGCCCAAACAGGGCCAAAGGCGAATTTCATTGGCCCTTCTGCCAGCCATCATTTTGTTTATATTTTTACCACATATTTGCTTTTGTTCTTATTAAAATTTAATAAAAAATTAGTTTAAACTTAAAAATTTTGTTTATTACTTTCATAGAAGAAGGAAGAGGCAAGAAGAAAAAAATATTTAAATATATAGCAGTGGCTGCAGCAACTGCAGCAGCAATATTAATACCGGTAAAACTGAAGATTATAGCTTGGATGGTTGGTTCCGCTCTAATATTTGGCAAGTTTGCATTACTACTGGCGTCCTTGGTTGGTCTAAAGACATTGATCACCAAACCTCATGAAGAAACCACCCATGTCCACTATGATGCGCATAGAAGTGATCAAGGACATTACCTAGCCTACAGTGGTTATGACCTACCACCTGGCAATTCAATTGATTATTGATGACAAATGATTCTATTCATAATTTTTTTTTTTTGTTGCTAGACTTTGTTAAAAGTGTCAAAAAAAAAATTGGCAGATATGAAAAAACATTGCATAGATGATGTTTAATGTGTATTCTAACAGGACTAACGGTTCTTCCGTGTTATGCATCATTTTAAAGATCTTGTCAATAGCGGGTTACCCTTTGCGGGCGTCAAGAGAAAACCACATTCAGCTATGAAGCATTGTTTTGAAGATATTCAAGAAAATCCAAATTTTATCAGAATTAGGCAACTTTTTATTTATTTATTTGTCACTGTAAATGCTTGAATAAACAAATATGATAAACTAAATGAATGAAATAAAAGGCATAAGAAGAAAATACCCAATAATGTTACTCCATAATGCTGCTGTTCATTGCAAGGAAGTCATGAAGCCACTGACACTCAAATGCCGTATCTTTAAAACTGTTACGGATTGATTTGATGTAACTTTCTTTGGGATGGGAGTGTGAGGCAACAACGAAAGAAATCATATAAGACTCTCCGGTAGCCTCATCACCTCCTGCATTAACTTTAAGGTGTAATACCACTAGGTGTTTTCTCACATAAATCTAGCATTTCATGTATTCCATTTATCAAGTTTGCTTATTGTCTAAATAAATGAATGCAGAGAAATAATAAATAAAAGATATATACATTTTGATATAATTTTTCCTTGCTAAATATCTCGAAAAAAATGTGTCGAACAAAATTAGGCCATCTCTGAAATATCCTCGAAGGGAAGTAACCTGCTGGCTGTCGAGATTTTCAAAATGATGTACATAACAGTAGCGCAGTTACGGATCGACCAAAATAACTTGACCTAGAAAAGAGGTTGGTTTGAATAGAGTATCAAAGCAAAGACCATTAGATGAGAGAAGGTTGGTCAGGTTGCTTGTTTACTTACTATTTTGGATTACTATGGTTGGTTTAAATTACTTTATAATGAAAGTCTTTTTAAAGGGTAAGTTCTGAAATCTAATTTATTTAAGAATACAAAATAATTATTATGAGATGTTTGTACGGCAATGGCCAGAGAAGTTTTTAAAGAAAAAAGAATGATTTGTTGCTCTACGTTTCGGGTACCATTGGTGCCCTTCTTCAGGAGCTCTGTAAAAATTTATTGAAGAAAATACAGTATTATTACAGTATACAGTAAATACTGTATTTTCTCCAATAAATTTTTACAGAGCTTTTGAAGAAGGCACCAATGGTACCCGAAACATAGAGCAACAAAGAATTCTTTTTCTTTAAAAACTCCTCTGGCCATGCCGTACAAACATCTTATTGTAATTTTATAGCCTGATGATTTGAATACCATTTCAAAATAATTATTTATTGAAAAAATTACTCACCTACCTGAGAAATTAGATAAATCCAAAAAAGGATAAGAACTTTCAGAATCATTCATTAATCAAATTTAGTTAAAAATGTGCACAGAAGTGATCAAGCCACTTTACAGTGGTATAACTGTAAACATTGCATTTTTCTAAGTACTTTGCCGGTATCAATATGTATAACCTTCCAGCATTAGTATTTTAAAATTTTATATACTCGCGATTTTCTTATTTTTTCGACCTTACTCGACTGTAGTTCTTCCAGTTGGCGAGGTTCGAAAATTTTGGTCGGCCTTTAGTATAGTTATTTTAGAGGAATGGGAGATTGCAAACATATTCTATGCAATTGGTACTCATAAAAATAGCCTTTTTTATCGTAGTCTTGATGGTTAGATATATTAATTTTCCATGGAGCTATGAGTCTATGTTATCGATAAGTGCCTCTCCAATTGGATGGGAGAAAATAGAGAAAAGTGATATTTTCTTTGTGAAATAGTATGCTGCTCATCATTGTTGAAAAGTAGAAGTTTTTTAATATACTCTACATGTTTACACGTATCTCAGTCAATTTTTTTTTTCATTTGAACAGAGGCCACAAAAAAGAAAAATCATCGTTGAAAGTAACATTTGTAGGTAGCTGCTTTATTTAGGTTACTTATTAATTTTGTATTTTTCAAACATTGTTTACTTTAAACAGTGCCGGCTAAAAGAATAAAATTCTTAACAAATATGGTTGGAAATTGTAAAAATACATATTAAAACAGAGATAAAATTTAAGTAAAAATACGAAAAATTAATAAATAATTACTTATTAATTAATTGGTTTGAAATAAGAAAAAATAATAAAATAACGATGTACTTTAGCCCTGGAGAGTTCACTGACCACAGTATTTCACGGTTTGTCGTCACTGGAACTGTGCACGCACTCTGTAACTATATATTTTGAATGAATGTTATTAATTCAGTATGCTGAAGTCAATTACTTTAGTTACAAAACATTATATAACTGTATCTTATTAAACTTCAGTTTCAAAGAAAGGTTTCCAAATAAAAAAATTTGTTGAGGAAGGGAACGTAATTTTGTTTGTCTAATTTATTCTGCAATACAATAATTGGTCATATTTCCAGGTAGAATAAATGCAATATATCAGAATCTATTAAGTGAAATTGTCTTTAAATTTTGAGCTGGTTATTGTTTAATAAGAACGAATAGTGGATATAAAACTGTATATATTTGCAAAAATGAATTTCCTTAAAACAGTATTTTATTTGACAAATGTATAAATTACCACTTCCACACACAACTCAATGAGAATTATAAAATCTCTTTACTCTCACATTAAATATAATGTTTAGATCATACAAACAAATAAAATATTATTTAGAGTTCAAGTAAAAAACAAATTGGGAATGTTTTCTAATAAAAAGTTCAAGTTGTTTCTAAAGTTAGGTTAAAACAATATATCTGCAAATATTTTCTGATATTTAATTTATTGTTGTACTGATTTTAAAAGACATGATTATTTACTTTAATGCTATTCAACAGATTTCTTGCAATATTTTAATCATTCCTTAAAATTTTTTTAATTGAAAGATTAACACTGTTCTTACTTTTAATCCATATTGAATAAAACAGTTTTTTTTACTTACTAGATATTAAAAGTAAAACTTCATTCACTGATTTTTAAATGAAATTATATTCTCATTATTCGATTTTGCAGAAAAAATTTATTGCTCTGTATCCAATGATTTCAGAATAAATCCGAAATTAGTTAAATTAAAGGGACCAAATCTTTTTTATTACAAATGTATTACAATTTTCATTTATTAAACATTTTTAATCCTGTGCATTGTCTGTAATTACTGTACTTCATATGTTGACATGTGAACGATAAGGGACTGTGGAAGATTGTGTGACATCTGGTCTTGACATTGTTATAATACACTTTAAAAAACTTGTTAATAAAAAGTATGAAAACGTGTCAGGGAAAAGTGTTCTAGAAATGCCACTCTGAAGCCACATCTCAGCTTACTACCTCATTTGGTTTGATGTCCAATCGATGATGTGGACGGAGGCGGAATGCAAGCTTATTTCACATGTATAGGTTGTCCCATGTCTCGAGGCACCTATTATTGAAGTCATTTTGAGTGAAAAATATCTAATAAACATAGGCCCGAAATTGCTTCCCAACTGACGTATAGCCATTTAAAGGTGAATAACTGAAATCAATAATAAATAAAAATGGTTTTAACCAGAACTTTATTATTCATACGTTTAGGGTAACGGGTTAAAAAGTTTCATTTAGAGGGCTCTCTAAAATTTGCGATTTTGGTAGGGTTTAGGGAATTCGAACCAATAATTTTAGTAAGATTGGGCTTTTAGGGAGTTAAGGTAGGGATAGAGAAAAAAAATTTGGATTATCGGGGAAAATAAAAAACAATAACAAAAACAAACCAACACAAGACAGCAGGATTGGTGGTGGAAGAGCCCAGTGGAGGCCTATCTCATGATAGAGGACCACCGGCAGACGGAAAAGATAAGTATTCAGATTATAATAATAAGGATATTAATGATATTAATATTAATTTTAGTTATAATAATTGTTGCGTCGTCTTGCCCGGTTGTGCCTGTAGGGGTAAACTTCCGCGTGCGCCCGCGTCGTCCGGCCAGACATCCTGTTTTTCTCCTTTTTTAATTCTCTCGCGCGTTTGCGCCTTCTCCCGCGTCTCCGGACGTTGGTTTCCCCTCCACAGCCACCCCCTTTTCCCTGGTTAATCATCCCTTTTCTTCGCTTTGGGTTGGCTCACGTGCATATGTGTGTATTTGTTCTCTGCGTCAGAATCTTTACTGCTTCATCATTAAGTTTTACCGCCTCTACGGGTGTATTGCGCTTACAACACAGGCCTTTCATCTTTGCCTCCAACCAGCTTCCGAGAGGTCTTATTCGCATCATCGAACGCACACTTCCGTACCGCTTCATTCACTAATTACCTTTCCCGCAACTTCCTTTCATACACACCCATACACGAACATATTTAAACATATACACAGCCTCATTTATACCCTTTTACGCTTCCTAGCATCCTTCACAGCTTCTCCGGCTCAACATACGCTTCTCATTCATCATAACCTCATAATCAAGGTGAGCCATTAAAACTTTATTGCCTTGGTAATTTTCATAATTGCGTGCTTCATTAAGCCTCTCTTACGCTTCCGAGTTCACGCCTACCGTGTACAATAATAATGATAAGTCTGGGAAAGGCCACAAGAAATCGCTGACTCGCGAGAATACGAGTCTGGCATACCCGCGGCGAAGGTGGTGAAAAACAAGGATAGTAAAGCGAATATTCATGATGCTACTATTGATAATAACAGTAATAATAGTAATTAGTCATATATAAAATTAATAAAGAAGTATCTATGGAAAAGGTGGTGCGAACTTGAGTGGTTTGTATTAGCCTACGGACTTAGGTCCCTACATTCTACATGTAGAAGGTCGGCACGGGAATGTGGGCAATATCCATCGAGTCACATTCGGTAAATGGATATATACAGAGGACAACAGCTATTCAACTGATATAGTTGATATCAGAGCTGTAGGTAAAAACCGAATGAAAATCATAACAGAAACTCCTGAAGCGGCGAACTACCTAATTAATAGCAAAATACCTAATAAACGTAAACTTTAAAACTACCTAATTAAGGTTTGGAAGAACGAAATTTGTGGGCTTATGTTCCAGAATATCGTATTTATTCGAAGGGGGTCATTAGAGGGATGGAAGTATCCTTTTCAGGGAGGAAATTCTGCACCACCTTCGAAGTGAAATTTCGGTCTTAAAGGTAGAAAGAGTATATAAAAGATCCGAAAATAGCTTGAAACTTGTTTCTTGACCTTTAATAGTCAGAAACTTCCGAGGCATGTCACTTTGTATGGGCGAGGTTCAGAGTGAAGCCCTATGTTCTTCACAGGAGACCTTGGTTGAATTGTCTCCGATGTGGACATCCAAGCATTCAGTGTAGAGGGCAGACAAGATGTAGTAAATGTACGGGTTTGCACAATGCAGATCAGTGCGGTATGGAGAAAATAGAGTGCATTAACAGCCATGGGAATCACCTTGCAACGGATGCGAAATTTTTAAAGTACATAGAGGAAAATAAAATACTTAAAGAAAAAGCAGTGTATGACTCAACCTTTGTTGGAGACTCTTTTTCAGAAATCGCTAAACAGTTTTAAGAGTCTCTCCGAGGAAGAGATTCCTGCATTACCAGGTCCTTCAAAGGTACAGTATCGAAAATTGGACGCCCAAAACCTGGAAAAAATCATTTAATTTAATATCTGGTCCTACTAATATATCGACTGACACCAGAATACAGGAGGAAAGAAAAGAAAGTGTAATCAGTGTAAAAGAGATTCGGCAGACCCTTGGCTCGGTGAAGCACTTAGTCATTGAAGCGTTTATAAAAGTAATTGATTCAATAAGTAGAAGAGATTGGGATGAAACTATTAAATCATTGGAAGCATTAACATTTCAATTTCCGGAAAGTAAAATTTCAAATAATTCTGGATCACTTGCATCAAAAGCAGGGCGCTCAATTTGAAGTGGAAAGGCCGATTTAGTGCTAACGGAGATGGGGATGGGAGATCCTATAAAGGAACATAACCAGAAGTGGTTATAAAACGATTAAAAACAGATAAGCAGAAGAACATCCCTAAGCATGTTTCAGATGCAGGGGATCTTAGTAAGGTATCAACACGGTCCACTTCCCAAAAATGATGAAAATTCTTCAAATAAAAATAAGATCGTACCTAAGTAATCGAAACAGTTTCGAAATTTTGTTGTGTGAGAGAGGAATTGATGTGGTCATCGTGTGACAGGTTTAAACAGGTATTGAATGTAAATTACAAAGATATAACATGGTGAGAGCAGATCGTGATGACGGGTATGGAGGATGCGCCATACTCGTACACAAGAGATTGCCTTTCGATTCAATAATATTTTCCAACCCAAGTAGGAATCGAGTACAGATATGTGGAGTAAAAATATTGCTCAATTCAATCATGACTACTCTTCTTGGAGCATACTGTAGACCAGCAAAATAGAACCACGGTGCAGGAAGGGAGATATCTTTTGGACTAGGTTACAGGACCCATTCTGTTTGGGGGAGACTTCAATGCACATCATACTGTGTGGGGTTGCAGAAGGGAAAACTCCGAAGGGCGGACCTTGTTGGAGATCATGGATGCGGTCAATCTTTATGAGCTCAATGGGAGCCAAATGGTTTGCGGGAGTATTTTTACTCACATAGGGTGAAACTTCCCTGTGTTTCTAGAGACGGATATTCTGTCGCAGAACCTCATTCAAGTCCAACCAGCGCGTCCTCGTCGCGGCTCTCGAAACATCTGCGCTCCACTTTTGTGGAAGCGTGGATGGCCAAGCTGGTGAGCGAACGCAGAGAGTAGCCTTCGGGCTATTTGGGAACCTAGCATTCCCACGTACCACAGCAACAATTACAGACTAACAGATGCAGCGGTGCCTCGTCAGGAGTGTAAGCTGGTAGAAACGTTTCTGCCCTCTGTTTGGGTCGCCATAATTTATATGCGCCCTGAATCAATTGCAGCGAATTCTTTCGCTGCGGAGCCTCTGTGGGGGTTCATGCTGCATCACTTACACCTACACGTCTTAACATCGTACACTTACACAATTACACTCTTACACGCCAGTGGCACGTGCTGGTGCCACCCACATGTTTGCCGTGTGTGGATACCTGTGTCCTGGAAAAGGGAAGTCCTGGTGGTTGAGGACACAGGTTCTCGCTGGAGGCAAGTTCCCTCGGCCTTGCAGTCCAACACACCATTTTGGTTCCTGACTCCACTAAACAGGCGGCCAGAGCCTAACCCAGCTGTGGTCAATCGGCTAGCGTAAAGAACGCATGGGGGAGCTCCCGGGTATTGTGGGTCTTGGCTCACAATCGCTGGGCGGTATATCTCTAGGGTAGCTCTGGCGCTTCTTCAAAGCGTCCCAAATTGTGAGGCTTGTGGAGGGTGGAGAGCTCTGGAGATGAATTTTTAATTTTATTTATTATATGTTTTTAATTTTAAATTCGTCAGCCGGGGGCCCCTTAGAGGAGGAGGCCACTGGTGGTGGGGGTAATTCCTCTGTACATCCAGAGTCGGGTGACCAGGGCCTGGATGCACTAATGGGTGGGAATCTGGAAAAATATCCAGAGGCAGGGAAGGCTTGCTCTGGAGGAGAACGTGTCAGGAGGAGCCGCGGAGGACTTGTCCTCCTGCGGCGATTTCTGAAACGTGGTCAAAGGAAAAAGGAGCGATATGTAAGGCAGGTATTTTTATTTTTATTTATTTATTTATTTATATTTATTTGTTTGTTTATTTATTTATTTTTTTATTATTATTTATTTATTTGATTATTTATTTATTTTATTATTATTTATTTATTTTTGTTCCTGCCTGCTATCAAGTTTGTCACAAGTTCCATTTCTTACATTAGTTGACTTATTACTATGATTGACAGGGTAGAAATGGTTCAGGTTAACTTGCAGCATAGCAAAGATGCCACGGCTAATTTGTGCCGCTCTATTGCTGGGTTGCATACATATTTTACACTTATCCAAGAACCCTATGCTTATAAAGGATTGGTTCGAGGTTTGAGTGCGGTCAATGGCAGGCTGTTTGTTGCGGATGGCGGGGACACTCCTAGAGCATGTATTTGCGTTAGTAGAGATGTCTTCGCCGTTCTGCTCAGACAGTTTTCCTCTAGGGATCTGGTGGCGGTGAGGGTTGCTCTGGGGATTGATTGGTGGTCGACGTCTTGATGTGGTGGTGGCCTCGGCCTATTTCGCCTATGATCATCCCTCTCCCCCTCCGCAGGAATTAGTAGATTTGGTACGGTTTGCGGTGTCCAGCAACAAACCTATAATTATAGGTTGAGATGCAAATGCACATCATGTTGTCTGGGACAGCAGCGACATCAATACTAGGGGTCGTGCGGTCATGGACTTCTTGATGGGTACTGAGCTGGATCTTGTGAATAGGGGTTCTGAACCCCTTTTGTAACTAGGATTAGAAGACAAGTTATTGACATTACTCTTGCTTCTAGGAATATTAGTAAAGTGATTAGAGATTGGAGGGTAAGTTCGGAAGCTTCTATTTCTGATCACAGGATTATTAGCTTTAGTCTGGGGATTGATCCAATCACCATGGCTTCCTATAGGAACCCCAGAAGAGCGGATTGGAATTCTTATTCTAGACTTCTAGGAGATAGAATGTTTTTCCAGTCAAGTGCTCTTGGTGATATTACTGAATTGGAAAGAGAGGCTGGTATGCTACATGAACACATTAAGTCTTCATTCGAAGAGACCTGTCCTCCCAAGTTGGTTAGTGGTAGTAGGAACCCCTGGTGGTCATCTTCGTTAGAAAAGCTAAGAAGACAAGTTAGGGGCTCTTACAGGAAGGCTGTCCTAACCGATTCTTCGGAATCATGGGATAGTTAAAATAGTCTTAAAAAAGCATATAAATATGCTTTAAGGAAAGCTAAGAGAAACTCTTGGAGATCGTTTTGCGAGGGTCTAAATTCGACTCAAGAGACATCTAGGCTGATACGGATTCTTGGTAAGGATAAGGATTGTCAGTTGGGTACTTTAAGATATCCTGACGGTTCCTTTACAGGAGGAGAAATGGAGACATTACAGCTCTTGCTTAATACCCATTTCCCGGATAACATAAACATTAACAGTACTGCTTCGCCTGCCGTTGGTGGAAGGAAGCTAGAACCTAGTGACCTGGCCACCGTGGACGAGGTAGTTACTATGGATAGAGTGGTTTGGGCAGTGCAAAGTTTCTCACTATTTAAGTCTCCTGGTCCTCATGGAGTTTATCCCTGTCAGTTACAAAATGGTGGAGATGTACTGATGAAGGAGTTGATAAGGATTTTTAAAGGTTGTTTAATGTTTGGTTATGTGCCAACATTTGGGAGGGAAGTTAGGGTGGTCTTTATTCCTAAACCAGGAAGAAGTGACTACACTGACCCTAAGGCATTTAGACCTATAAGTCTTATGTCTTTCCTTCTAAAAACTTTGGAAAGGTTGGTGGATAGGTATATTACTGATGGTCCTTTGAAGGATCATCCACTCCATCCAAACCAACATGCTTATACAGTAGGAAAATCGACAGAGACTGCTTTGCATTGTCTGGTCGGTAGGATAGAATCTGCTCTAGAGACAAAGGAATATGCTTTAGGGTGCTTCTTTGATGTTGAAGGGGCATTTGACAGAGTATCGTTTGATGCTCTTGAAGATTCCCTAGGTCGAAAAGGTATACAACTAGTTTTAATTAACTGGATAGGTATTTATTTAAGGAGTAGAGTTATACAGGCTTCTATAGGTATGCGCACTGTGGTTGTGGGAGCGGGGAGAGGGTGTCCTCAAGGTGGTTGTCTCTCACCAAAGCTATGGTGTGCTGTCATGGATGAACTGTTAACCAGGATGAATTCATCGGGATTCTATGTACAGGCATATGCCGATGATGGTGTTATTTTATTGATGGGGCGATGTCTGACTACTATCTCAGACTTAATTCAAAGTGCCCTCAACATGGTATATGATTGGACTCAGGATAAGGGTCTTTCAATTAATCCCAGTAGTAGAACCTAGTAGAATAGAAGCCGGGGGGGGGGGTAGCCTCATTCCACTGCGACCTACAAGTCGAGGTCTATTGTGGATCCCCTTAAGTTACAGAACAGCCCCCAGCTTTGCCCTCCTAATCAATCCTAGCAAAGCTGAGAGCGGCTCCGTCATGAAGCTTCCAGAGTAGGGTAGTTAGATATGTTCTGGCGCAAGGGCTAGGGATACTAGTCTTGAGGGTTGCAAGAGCGCTGCTGCCATCATCCAAATCGATGACCTTAATTTAAGAACTGAACTCATCCAAATCAATGAGCTTAATTCAAAGATGACGTCATCATCCAATCTAATGATTTTAAATATTAATTATCATCCAAATCGATGACTATTAAATTATAAATATATAAATAAATTAAATTATATCTTAAATTATAAATATAAATAAATTATAAATTAAATTATAAATAATTAAATAAATCTGAAATAAAAAAGTTGTTTTACCTGGAATAGAACCTTAATTGTTGGACCAGAAAGACGGTAATGCAACCCACTAGACCAAAGCGGGCACTTAGTTCATAGTAGTAAATTATCATATACACACCTTGGGAGGAAAATAAAACAAGGTAATTTAACATATCTTTTTATTATTTCACATTAGGCGATTATAGGGCATTTAACATATCTTTTAATAATTGACATTAATATAGGCAATTGAAATATCCACACAATAAACGTTATTAGCAAATAAGATTGATGTGGGTGGGGGAACAAAAAAATAAATAAGTTACAAAACAACATGATATAAATAGCAAACTATGTGGGGGTGAAAATAAAACAAATTGACATATTAATGTATTTATTAAACAACATCTTAAGACATAAAAATGTTAAAACAGTTGCAAACTAATGGCAAACTATGTGGGTGAAAATAAAACAAATTGACATATTAATGTAGTTATTAAACAACATCTTAAGACATAAAAATGTTAAAACAGTTATATATAGTAAACTAATGGTGACAAGTAAAAATTGATGTATCCAAAGTACTAGCTTATTGAATTTTTTAGGAGTTAGAATAAAAACTCATTAATATTTTTTAAAATTTTTTATTATCAATTTGTTACATTGACATTTTTTATGGTATAATACATTGTTTGATTAATTAATACAAAAATATTTATAATGTATCATAAAAACATAAAATTATTTTTGGTCTAATATGTATATGCAAACGTTAATCCACATCAATATCCTGCACCAAAATGTCCCGATGTCCATAGGCCAGCGTGTTTATCCCATCAGGCAGGATGAATCTTTTATTGTCGGAGGCCGAAATGCTTCGTCTGTTCATTAAGGTGGAGTAGACTTTATGCCCTGCCGACCAAATCGATTTCATCATGCTTAACATCGAGACATCGTTAAATAGGACAGATTTATAATCAGCAAATCCAATTTTCTTGAGCGTAGATCTTTGCACACCTTTTGCACGCTTCTTTATATCCCCATCCACATCAATAGCATACATCTTCGGACGCAATGCAACAACTTCGGTAATTATGCGCCCATCCATCTCATCCTTAAATTTCCCCAATACCTTTTTATTTTTAATAGAGAAATTCGGATGGCTTGGATGATATCCTGACGTGTCAAAATGATCTTCCATTTCCAGCATATCCTTAAAAATGTCGTCTGTGCTGATACGGTACAACAGGGAGTCCGTATCCGTATATATTAAACGAAGCCGTTCTGGTCCATATTTTTGCAGCATAATGGAGTAATGAAATTTGAAAATTATATCCTTCGCGATCTCCAAAATTGAAAACCCGACGTACGGAACTTTGTTAAAGCATATCCTCGTTTTGGCCATCCTAACATCAACCACATTCTCATCATATATTTTAGCATCGAGAAATGTTGGCTTTGCAAATTAATTTCATTAATCTGCTATCATTAGTGACAAGCTCAAAGTTCATCCGTTTACGTACATTCTCCATAGTCTTCCCAAAGTTCGCATTATTATATAATTTGTACTGATTCTTCTCAAAATCGTTGGTAGCACGAGTCCTCATATCTGTGTTTAATTTGATGTAAGGAAGAAGCCATGGCGATTGCTTAAATCGAAGGGCTCTACGAACCCGCACCAGCTGCAGCCCATAATCGAGGGCCTGTTTAAGAGCAATGTAATGAACCACGTATCTCTCCCGCCTGCCAAGATGAGGAATCAATTTTTTAATATTTCCCTCGCTGTTAGGAGGCACCATTGTTTCTGCAAGGAACGGGAGGTCGTTGTGAAGCGGATGAAGATGTTCCGGATATTCCAGATCCACTTCTAATATGTATCCAAAGTCGGAATCGTCAGGGATGTCTTGAACTTGAATCTCTTCCGGCTGTTCCACCCATTCAAAGCCCCCATAAGGTAAAAACCTACTCTGAGCATCAACATACAAGTTGTTTGCATCGTAATACATGATGAATACTGACTCTTGCGTTGGATCATAGGTTTGCATGTATTTATTATTTGCCTTGCAATACCGTAGGGAAGCCTGACAGATACCTCCTCTTATGCCACGTTCGACCATTAGAATCATATCATAATCAAGCAGAAGTTCTAATTTAACGCCTGTTAACCTCAATATAGCATCCCACGCCATACCAGGAGCAGTGAAATAATGCGCAGGATCGATTTTATGAGTACTCATTGTCACACGTCTAAAGTTTTCAAAGACATCAGCCAGCAACAAAACATCAGTCTTTAAATAGATATCACTATATTCTCCCAACGTTGTACATTGAAACTCGTTCCACACCTTCACTGCATGGTTATAATCCTCTTCGCCAATATGGCTGTCCGTCAAGGCGTTGTAGAATGCATCCATAGGTGGTAAATTTTCTTCATCCAATTTCTCCCAGGAACTGACATAGTCGTATGGGAAAACGCCTTTTCTTAATACAAGGGGCAGCTGCGTTTCAGTGAAATATTTTGCAGTTTCCATAAAAGAAGATTTTGGCAGGTAATTAACTAATTGGGCCAGACTCTCTGCCATGAATCTGAATGAATCCAAGAAGCGAAATTGAATACCATTAATGTACTTTGCAAATGAAATAAACTTCTCTTCAGCATGAGGTATTACATTAACTCTGCCTGGAAGTTTCCCCAATTCTTTAATAATAAAATGCGAATCGTACCCGCTGAGATTGTGAATGAATACTGGAACATAAGTTGGTTGCCGGCATCGCAAATTACACTTATTACCTGCAGCGCCCCTATATTTGCCCGAAATATGACAATGATCCTGCACTTTATGGTTGGCTTCCCTGAATGTATGATTGCAGAGATAAAGGTCTCAGCCACCTTCCATTCTCTTTCTTCTAGTTCACTTATCACTATGTCCACATTTTTGTTTAACATCTTGCCAATGACTGTTGATAGATCGCTTAGATGACGTAAGATCTTAGAAGATCTGGGTAGAGGATTTTCGTAAAGCATTAACTCCAGACCACGCTAGTGAACTTATTGGATTGTCGGATATTCGCTTTAAGGTAAATGGTCGACCATTTCAGTTATGCGAATTAACGAATGCGATAAAGAAGGGAACAAATAGATTTCCTGGCTGGGATAAGATTCATGATCCAATCTACGAAATCTGCCGCACTTAGCTTTAAAGCTTTTATTACTAATCTTTAATGAAATGGTGACAATGGTGACAATGGTTCAATAATGGAGGATTGGAGAACATACGTAATAATCCCGCTCCTTAAAACGGGAAAAGATCTCAACTCATTCTTATCTACCAGTTGCTCTATCTTCATGTGTGTGTAAAACATATGAAAGAATAATAAAGCTAAGGTTGAATTGGTGGTTGGAAGAATACAAAAAGCTTCCTCCATATTAGCTGAATTTCAGAAAACAACGTAGCACGTTGGACTATTTGACAACAATGAGATGCATATAAACTTGACGGAAAATAAACATACATTGGCTGCCTTTGTGGATATACATAAAGCTTATGACAACGTAAATATCGCTATATTGAAAGATAAAATGGTGCAAATTGGAGTTCCGGGTAGAGTTATTATAAGTGTAATTAGAATGTTGCAAAAGAGGCTTCTAGTGATTAGCTGTGGTGATAAGTTTACGGTGTCTAGTATCACCGGACTTGGCCTCCTTTTTAATATTTATACATCAGACTTAGGAGATAAACTCGGATCGGGCATTACAACTTTCCAGTTTGCAGATGATATTACGATCTACACGAGAGAGGTGTCCGTAGAAAAGGCTGTTACGAAAATGAAACAGGTGTGATAGGATCCGAAGAGAGGAATCCTAAACTAATGATTGAGACCGTCTCTCTCTCTCTCTCTCTGCTTTGGATCCTTCTCTTCGAATCCTATTACTTAGGCAATGCTGAGACTCAATGCATGGTGTAAAGAGCTGGGGTTCCGGGTGTCTGCTAATAAAAGTGCTGCCACAATATTCAGTAGGAAACGCCTATGTTTCCCGGAAATTATTCAGTTAGGCCCATTTGAATCTCACATTAAAGGTCTGTAAAGTGTTAGGACTTTATATCGACCATAAATTGAAATGGAAGCTCCACATTGAGAAAGTCGCGAAAAGCTGAGAGAAAAATTTAAATATCTTACAGTATATAGGCATGTGATTTATGAGGCGGACCAAAAAATAGCACTCCTTCTTTACCGGAACTTAATTTTGTCCAAGATAGATTATGCTTGCGGTGTGTACGGGGATGCCTTTCAATCAGCTTTGGCCCAGCTAGATAAAATTCAATATAAAGTGGTACGTATTTGTTTGGGCGCTATGAGATCCACACCCACTAGTATTCTATTGGTGGAGGCTAAAGTGATGCCACTACCTTTATGAAGAGATTTATTAATGGGTAGATTCTTGTGTAGAAGGCTGATATCGTTTAATCAGCTGCCACACACGGGAATCTCTAGGCTGACGAATTGGTCCCCTCACAAAGGTTTTGGTACAAAAGGAAACAGCCTGTGAGTGTCAGAATTCTAGGATGTATAACTGACATGTATTCCAGATTGACTGCTTTGCATAGGATCCCGAGGCGATTATTACCTTACAATATGGCTTGTTCAGAGTCATGTTATGTTCATTTGGATATATTGACAAACTTAAAAACGAATGGGGTGATTGTATGGTTTGGGGGATCAAGGCGGTGTTTAAGGAGAGCCTAGCCAATCCGTATTTCTTGTTTACGGATGGATCTACATCGATCCATGGAGTGGGTTGTGCTGTATGGGTCCCCCAGACTAGCATCTCCAAGAAGTACAGGCTTTCAAATATTGCCTCGTATTTACGGCGGAATTGAGAGTATTATTTACGGAGGAAAGCCATAGGGCAGGCAGATAAGATAGGCCAGGAGAGGAACAACACTGTGGTAGTTTTCAGTGATTCAAGAAGTGCACTTCAAAAGATAAAATGTCTAGGTGATGTAATAGACCCGATACTCATAGAAATAGCGAATAGTTAGGGGAACCTGCAGGAAGGATACATTTAGTATGGATTAAAGGGCATGTCGGGATCTAAGGAAATGACTATGTCGATATCCTGGCAGAAGATGCTATTAAGTCGGGGGAAGAAATTTGGTAGCTACTTTGGGAGATATGAGTAACGCTTTGAAAAGTCGGTATTTAGAATTATGGCAAGATCAATATGAAAATGAATATAAAGGCAAATATTATTCAGATATTCAGCCTCGCATTCCTTTTAAACATGGTTTAAAGAGTTGGTTGGGGAAAGGCATTTTTATACCACGATAATGCGACTGAGATTCCAGAACCTCACCAAGCCGCACTTTTTTTAAAATACATATTGCAAATAGTCCCAAATGTGATTGTGGTGACGGGGAAGTAGGCGGTATCAATCATTTACTCTTTAGCTGTAACAGGTACAGTAAGAAAAGAGGAAAGTTTTTAACTGAGTATGTACGATTTCCTTATAGCGCAGAAAGCATATTGGCACTAATGGAAAAGGAAGCGCTTGTTTGCATATTTAATTTCATCAAAGGAAATAAAATAAAAGTATAAGTCGGATCAGGAATTATCTTTCTGTATACTTAGTTCTGTGTACATTTCACCCTTACTAGACACCAAAACAACATAATATTGTAACGTTTTTCTTTCTAAACTAGCTACTGCAACTAGTTTTAAGTGGGTTCGTATAGATAAAATACTCTAAACTTCAATAAAGAAAACACCAATTTATTGCTATACCCAATAAATTATTAAATACAACGCTTAATAATAATTATTTCACACTTTAAACCACAAAAGTTCACTTTGTTCACTTTTGTACACTTTTCACAAACTTGTAACCTCGTTTGTAACTGAAAAACTCTCTCAACTCTCTGTGGTCCCTCTATTTATACCAGTAGAGAACATTCCAGACTTCTCTCGACTATTCCGGTCAAGACTAGAGCGCCGCCAGCGCTTCCTGCGGCCACTAATAGAACCTTAGGTACCTGTCTTCTCTCCTAGATGGCACCACCAGCTGCGTTACAATATATACACACAGGCATTAACCATAAAATTGTTTCAGATATTACATGGCTAAAAGACAGAACAGAAGCCGCATCGCTACATTATCTCTGTAAGGATGGAGAATGAAGAAGGGGAAGAGGGTGCAGAAGCCGGATGAAAGTTTACAAGAGACATGTCAATTTGAAACGATAAGGCTGGTTTTTTCCACCAACATATTGACAGTTGGAGGCAATTAGAAGCCATAAGTAGATATTAATGTCAAAATGTTGGTTTTTTCCAGCCCTCAAAAACAAAATAACTGGTTAATGCAAAACGACGAAATAAATAAATAAAAATAAAACTTTATTATTAAAAAGTCAAATTCCAATTATGTGTCTCTAATTGTCCTTTATTCAGTTGCTTTCAATTAATTTCAAGTGTCAGTTTTTGTTTTAAATTATTTACGTTAGTTTTGCTGCGGATTTATAATAAATAAGTTAAAAATAAATTTTATAAATGAAGAATACGCCGATATTCATTATGTTTTAAGTAGAAATGAAATATGGACAGTTGCGGAATATCAGAGGCGATTTCTTACTCGCAGATACCAGATTAGCCGATAGAGTTCACCGATGTTTAAGAGAATCAGGATCGGCTCCTAAAGCTACTGCTAAACGTATCCGAGATGGTGTCGATCAAGAGGAATATTAGAGCGTATTAAACGCAGTCCATCTGCTAGTGTGCAAGGAATTTATAATAATACAGGTCTAAGCGAATGAAGGTATTGAGAACATTACGTTATTTTGGGTTATACCCCATATGATCTACAAACAGTCCAGGCTTTGTTACCAGATTATTTCGAGTTGCGGTTGCAGTTCTGTCGTTGTCTCACTGATCATCATCGTGTACTTGAACCAATTTTATACACTGACGGAGACTACCTTCAGTAGAGGTGGTATCAACAATAGTCGAAATTCACATTATTGGTCCAATTAAACCCACCTACGAAACAAAGTTTTAGCATAGATTCTCAGTAAACGTTTGGTTTGGCATTATTAACGACCTTTTTTAATGAAGGGTCGTTTAACATATGATAATTATTACCGCTTCTTAAAAAAAGAACTGCCCCTTCTTATGGAGAATGTTACTCTTGCATATAGAGTTCAGATGTGGACTCAGCAGGACGGCACACCAGGTCATTTTGAGGTAACTTCATTTTTAAATATTTTGTATTGCAATTGTTGGATCGGAAGAGGGGGTTCAGTTCCTTGGCCTCCGAGGTCACCTGATCTAACACCTCTCGACTACTTTTTCTGGTGACACATTAAGTCTTTAGTGTATATGTTACAGTGAAACACCGAAATCTGGAGAATGTCGACTTTCACCGGGGAATGTCAACATTCACATAGTCGCTTGATGTATGTCCGAAATATTTGCTAAATACCCTTATTTCTGACTTACACCGGTAAATGTTGACATTTACCATGCACTAATGGTGAATGTTGAACATGTTGGAGATTTATATTTTCTTCTCCGTAATTCAGTCGCTATAAAACGCCACAAGGGTGACGTAACTTTTTCGCCTCTCTTTCTGAAAGGAATGACCAAGAATTTAAAATACACGGTACATTCTACATGAGAAAAGAAAATAATAGTAATAAAAAAATTACTTACTTATGTGATTCAAATCTTATTTATTGCAACAACTTAAACTATTATGACACTTTGAATTGCACAAGAGTCCTAGCTTTTACAACTGCATTTATTTGTGGAACACTTCGTTTTGCAATGACAGCGTCTATAGCCTTGTCCCCCGCTTCTCGAATTAGCTGCAGCTGCTTCTCTCAGCGACATTTCTTGAAAAGAAATCTCATCTATGGAAAGTAACTTTTCTTTACAAATTACGAACTGATTACGAACAAATTACGAGCTGCTTGAGGGTACCATTTTTATTTGCCAGTTTATAGAAGTCGGAGTCTTCTATTCCAACAACAACCGCTAACACATTTCGGTTATCTGTACGACCACGGTCGACATCAGGGACTTGTATTCGTACATTATCACCAATTTGAGCAGGAAGAAATTGTTTTTGTGAGGCTCGTAACATTTTTGTTGCTTGCAGTAGAAGATTTTCTTTCGCGGCCGCTCTTTTTGTTGAAATCAACTCGTGTTTTTCAGTCAGAATTTGATGTGAAGACGTTGTAGGTTGTAGGTCCTCTTCAATATTTTTCTTTGGAATATGGTTTTCGGTATGACCACCACTCAAATTTTTTTTATAAGCATTAACAGTTTCTTCAAGCTGTTCTTCGGTTTCAGAAGTATTGGCAGTTTCTTCGAGTTGTTCTTCAGTTTCAATATTTGCGATTTGTTCGCCAGGCAAAAAAGACGATGCTATGCCTCTTTTTGCTTTAACGCCAAACATGGCTTCATAAGGACTTTGGCGTATTCCTTCGTGGTATGTAGTGTTCTTGGCAAATTGAACAAAGGATTTGTATCGTTATCGTTCATCCATGCAGTTAGCATATTCTGTATATCCTGATTGGCCCTTTCAACTGAGCCTTGTGTTTGACTGTGACGAGGCTTTCCATGAACTATTTTAACATCTTTCCACATAGCGCATATTTCGGATATAACTTGATTACTAAATTCTCTGCCATTATCTGATTGCAATATTGCTGGTGCACCAAATGTTAAAAATATTGAAAGAACGTGATGCGCTACTTCTTCAGCTCTTTTAGTTTTCAAAGGTCGTAGCTGGATAAACTTAGTTAAATGATCTTGATACACCATTATGAACTTATATTCGCCATTTCTTTTTCACTGCAGATCTATCAGATCAACTTGACATCTTGAGTTTAATTCAGAACTAACCATTGGCTTCACAACAATACCTTTCTTAGGTGCACTGTGTTTCATTTGACACTGTTTCCATAAATTTAAATACAACATTACAACTTCATATGTAACATTTTTGTATTTAACTTGCAACTCTTTAAGCATACGTGTTCTTCCTCCGTGGCCTATTCTGGTGTGAGTTTCATATAGTATACTGTACAATTCTTCATTGGTAACATAATACTGTATGTTCGTTTCCCCTGGTTTTAATGGTACAATTAACTTCTCTTCATCATTAATTTTTAAAACATCAAAACGTTTTAATCGTCTGTAATCCAAAGGTGTGTTGCATTTAATTTTAGCAGAAACCACTTCAGAAAGTATTTTAGAATACTTTTCTTGAGAAAAATAAAAACAATTGTCTTCTCGTTTACCCGCAATTAATGCATTTAACTTTTCAAGAAAAAGTTCACGATTTACTGCAGTATCCATTTAGTATAAATTAGGGTATCGGAAAAAAAATTAAGAAAACGTTGCTCGCGTTATCAATATAAGATTGACAAAGCTGATTGACTCCGAGCAGAACAAAGGATTTGGCGGGAGAGAGCCAATCACTTGTTTTTTGACTCTTCTGTTTTGGAACTCCACCAGAGCATATCTGTGATTGCTCCACCGAATGTACAACAATGTAATGAAATACTCGATCTTTCACCAACGTATTTGGTATCTGTTGACATTCACCGGTGAAAGTCGACATTCTCCAATTTCGGTCATTCACGGTAACATATACACAAAAATGTAAATATAGGGATCAAGTCATTACCAGATTGAATTTATGAATGCTGTAGCGAACATAAAAAATACTGACATTTTAGAGCGAGCTGTTAGATCACTCTTACGCAGGGCTAAACTTTGTATAGCAGCAGGAGGAGATGAGATCATTTTAAACCGGATTTGTAAAAATAAACTAGTTAAATAAGATTCTGTACAAAAACAATTTAAAAAAAATTAATTTCAACTCTATGGGTCCGAGAGTGTGAGTAAATAGTCACAGTATAAAAAACATTCAACAGTCATAAAAAACAACTTAAACATTCTCAGTATAAAAAAAAAATCCTCTCAGAAATCAGTAATCATATGAATGAACGCTGTTTTGAAGTGAAGATTACTAAAGAATTTAACAACGTTGTATCAGTAGTAATAGAGGTTATATGTACTTAAAACAGTGGTCAAGCAGCTGTTTTAAACTGATGTCAGAGATGCCAACTTATGATCAGAAAATATACAGATATTTATTGATTTCAGCTCTTTGCCTCTTTACTTATTGAATGACCTCATAATTATTTAAAACTGTGGTGGTTATTGATTTTAAAATCGTTGCTACACTATTTCTGTGAACATAATTAAGTTATATATGTAATATACTCTACTTAGTAGACAAGTTAAACTACTCATGACCTGCATTTTTTTTCTCAATTTCAACTTTCTCTTATTTAATAAAGTTTAATAATTTAATTAAAGTTTTAATTAAGGACTAAAACCTGAGGTGGAAATTTAAGTGTTATAAAAGAGAGGTAAGAGTTGGTTTTTAGATAAAATAACTAATGCGTGACACCCACTTGTTTGAGGAGTGGTGAAGGTGCTAGCGGTTCACAGAAATATGCAAACTAAATTAATTCTATCTCTCAGTATTCTCGCGGAAAAGGAGATAGCGTCTTTCTCTTTGCTATTTTAGGCGGTACGACAGACAAATGTAAAGTGGAAGTAATAGGAAGAGATGGCAGGGGAGCAGGTTAGGTTGGGAAGGAGGTAATGGGGTGGGAGAGGGAGAAAGAGAAAGTGAGTATTCAGCGGTGCGAGAGTGTTGTAAAAGTGTTTTAGTATGCGTGCAATGGAGTTCGTCTTTAATAAGGGTTAACCACATCAAGGTGGGCCCTATGTACTCCACTGAACATCCCCTGCCGGTGTGCTGGCGTCGTTCGTTGTTCACCAGGTATACCTACTACTACTACTGCCCGCCATTTCTTCTCCAACACAAAGGTAATGCAAGTCACGAGCCATACTCTACTTCGTTCTCACTCGGCTCTCTCAGCTATTACAACATCCTTTTTGCTAATAACATAATCAAACAAAGTTTCACCTAGCACATCTCAATTACTTCTCTTTACCAAAGAGGAACACAATCGAACTAAAAAACGGCTGTTATATAAGTTTCGTATTCTACATGTCTATAATAAAAAGACTATTTCATCATTTTATGCTCTAATTTTATCAACATTATCAATCCTATCTTCATAATTAAAATTGGGAATTTTGTCTTTTCCAACGATTCTTATAAACATTTCCTTGTATACATATGTTTCATGCATTTTGGTAACGAATGACACATTTTTGTCTCTGCAGGTGAAAACTGCACTATATAATTGTACAAAATATTGTTAGAAAGATAGAATTATGTTCACCCTGAAAAAACCAAACGACATTAGATGGACCAAGTTCAGTCAATGGCGGGTGACTCTGCGTCTATCAAGGAACATACCGCCCTTAGCTGATACACGAGATGGTTCGAACAGTTCTAGGACATGCTTCTCAAACTTTTTGGGGTTGTAGCTCCATGATTTAGGACTACTTGAAACGCTATACGATTGAATACTGCTTGTAAATGGAGTATATATATATATACTTATATATATATATAAAAGTAATACTATATATATATATATATATAAAAGATAGTATTATATATATATATAATAAAAAAAATAAATGACTATTTTTCAATAGAAAAACAATTTTTTATTACCTTTTATGAATGTTTTATTAATGTTCAAAATATAGCCCATTGTGATTGACTGTTGTAAGCCATCTTTCTGCTATTAGTAGGATCCCTCGCTGATACCATTCCTTGGGTTGCGCATCAAAAAACTCCTGCACTCCAGTTTCAACTTCGGTGAAGTATAAATTGAGTGAAATGTTTGTGGGACTGAATGTCACTTATAGAAGGAGGTGTTTTCGGATTAGAGCGCATAGTATTAATTACCAGGTTATAGAGCTATCTCTAGTACTTTATAGAAATACAGAGAAAAATTGAAAATATATAATAACCAGTATAAGAACTCCCGAAAATGTGAAATAATTCTTGCCCATGATTTCTTAAAATATTAATCAATCAAATGCAGATGACCATTTTTCTTTTTAATTTTTCCCATAACATTTATTTACAGCTATCAAATAAATAATTATATATATTTACCTTTAGTAGGTTACAGCTGCTAAAGCTGACAGTCCTGGATTATTGTAATTTTTTATAAATAAAGCATTACTTACTTTTGCGTGTCCTGGCAAGGGTGGACTCGAAGGATACCTTCATAGGCCTGAGGCCCTTCTGAGGTTTGGCCAGGAGCCTTTAAACCTCTAGCAAGGATTGGATAGAAGACCAGCGTCTGCAATGGTGGGAAAGTACACCAAGGCAGAGGCAGGCTAAATTCTTTATTAAAAAACATTTACCTAAAATTTACCAGGGACCTGCTGAGCCATAGCCGGAGGGACATAAGGTTAATAGTGGGTCTATTAACAGGGCATTGTAGGCTAAATAGACACATGCACCAACTACTACTTGTAAACACCGATTCCGCAAGGCCGAGGAGGAAACCCCGGCCCACATCCTTTGTGAGCAGGCCGGTCTGCGCAGGAGGACTGCGAGTTTCATGACGGAGCCACTTTCAGGTTTGCAAGGCCTGATTAAGAGGATGAAGCTGAAAGATGTGCTATAATCTTAGGGGATTCACAATAGACCTCTTAATGTAGGTCGCTGTGGAATGAGGCTCGTCTTCCCCTTTTGTCAATCCAATCTAGTTAAGTACAGATAAAATGAGGCGTAAAAAGATTGCTCAAAAAAATGGAAAGGAAAATTACCAAATATTCATAGAATTCATGAAAGAAATATTTGATATGTGTATATTGAATCTGATCCGTCTTTAACGACAACTAAAGAGCAAATACATGTGTTGACCATAATTTTATATTTGACCTTAATCTCCATCAACTTGTCTGGCACAATTATATAACTTATGTTAGCAGAGAACCTTTCAGTTATGCGAGGGATGCCACGAACGGGAGATCCTCTAACATTGTCACTTTATTACAATGTTACAGAAAAATTTATGTATTAATTCTTTTTTGTAAAGCATTTATTTTTTATCAGTATTTGGCCACTCTAATTTAAATAAATGTTTCAATAAAATTGAAAAGTTAGATTAATCACAATTTTAAATGGATCTGGGAAAGCTTTCAAGTTTAGTGGTAAGATAGAGGTATGGCATTGAGAACACTAACTCATACAAAACACTCAACTTGCACGCTTAGGTACTCTTTCTTCTGATATACTTTTTTTTTTTTATCTTCTTCTGCTTCTACTTCCTTTTGCTTGGTTCTCATCAAATAAAAAAGAAAAAATAAATGGGCCGAACGTTAACGTTGAAATGCTTAAGCAAATAAGAAGTTTTCCCATTTAGAATTCTGACTTATTCTTCAGCCATTTCAAATATGTATATATAACCAAAGTGAACTAACCTATTCATCCCATTCTTTAGGACTTCACAATATTAAGCTCTTCTCTCTATCTCATTTTTTTATTTTATTTTAAATCATTAAATTTTGTTATTATTCTTAAAGAGTTCTTCTAGCGTTATATAACAGCGTATTTTTTTGTCCGAAAAAATGTCAGGTAGTGATAACCATTGGTGAAAGAATTTTTTGCTAGGGATCGACTTAAACAAAAAAAATCAACGAATAATGTCCTCTCAACTATGATACATATTATCTAAGTAGTAAATTACTTGATTATAAGGCCTTAACAAGTATTATGAGCCGTAAGTGACAATTTCTTCGGATCAAAGTTTATGTGGTGCTTGAATGTTAAGCTCTCAGATAGTCCGCTTTTATTCAGTTTCTCTTACAGTTTCTATGTGAGATTTGCGTGTCGAAGTTGATACCCACTTATCGATGCATTGTAGTGGACGGGAAAGAGGAAATAAGGCTTATCTGACGCGCGAGGTAGGTCGCTCACGTGCTGCAACTGTTCTTTGAAACTATTGAGTCGCAGTAACGCAACAATTTGCTGCCTTATTTCCATTACAATTGTTAACAATGTTTAAGTTTGAGTGAATGTGTGTGTTGATGAGCCAGAGTTTGCCTTCTGTAGATATGCTAAGTACTTGCACTCACTAGATTGTTGTTATAGGGGATAATTACACTGCCACCTGAAAGATCTATTGTGCCCCCGGAGCCTTCTCAGTGCACTGCTGGACTCCGAGCAGTGTTCTCTCTTTGCAGACCTCACTGCCCATCCCCGAACAGCTAACTGTAGAGGCTCCTAGCAAGAGAAAATCTAAGGGCAGCAAGAAGGGTTCGTACCCGGGACCTACGCGTTGCTAGTGCAGCGCTAATCTCTTGGCTTACGCCAATTAACTAAGGACAAAAACTCTAGTTTCTGTACTGTGTTAGTCCTTGTCTGTAAAGGGTAAAGTGTATGTAGCTTAAGTGTTTAAGTGTATTGTGACTTTGTACTCTTTAAGTGTATTGTGTATTGTGTTCTGACGAAGTCCATGGAGTACTGAGCTGTGGTAACCCCTAGAATCGCTTCTTCCCAAATAACTGCATGCTACAGATACCCCACTACCCACTGTAACTGCTTACACCCACTAACTATACTCTGCACACCCTATATACGTATAATGCGTAAGCGTTGAGGAAGTCGTTGTATGTGTTGTTTAGGCTACGGATGAAATTGGAAGAATAAGCTGGAATCTGAGTGGGAATAATTTGTTGAATATTTGGCTCTTAGTGCAAGAGGGAAAAAGAATAACATCGAGGCGAATGAAGAGCTGAAAGATAACGGATCCAATCTTTGGCCTAAGACAATATTGGAGAGTGAACATACCAGAAAACAAAAACAAGATCTCTTTATTCAGGATGTTGGGGGAACAAGATGAAGAGTAAGGTTTAAGAGGATGTAAGCGATGAGGAGTTGAACCTACGAGAGCAGTGGCTATAAAGCCAAATCTGGTTCGACTTAGAGGTCTACTGCGGCCCCCCTTCGACTATCATTGTACATAGAATGTAATCGTCTTAAAGTGTTAAGGTGCTTTACAGGAGACAGTGTTAGTGTTAAGCTGGAATACCCGCAGAAACGTTCCAAGATCCTTGAAGAACTGGCTAGGCCATTTCCTCCTAACAACGTCTGTTAGAATTCCATACAAGTAGGCTCTAGATGTACAAAGATCGTATTTATAAAACCAAATCCTTTGCAACCGGAAAAATTCATTGTGGATCCTTTGGATCTCTCAGTGATTATAGTTTAATCGTTACTTTCTCAAAAATAAAGTCCAAATATTGTTGCGTTTCATCAGTATTCATCGAATTTATCAAATTATTTTGAATAGTTTTGAAATTAGATTGAGACAGGCCTAATAGATAACAACTCATCTTATCAAAATGTTAACAAACTGCAGAATTTGTGGGGGGGGGGGCTGAGGTCGAAGAAAAAACAAACAAAACCCTACCCACAGGACAGACACTTTATTTTCTTCCAGTTTAAGAGGGGCGGTTAAGTTGGCCGCCTAAAAATGAATTATATAGAATATTTTAGAATCAGCTAAATTCAATTTATTTAATGGTTTGTATATTCGAATAATTAATAGTGGAATAAGTTATTAGGTTTGGCAGAATAGAAGTGAGTTGATTATCTGAAGAGAGGGAACAGCTTATATCATATTGTATAGAAGTGATATACAAGGTCCTGATGTTTATTTGCATATTGAGAAAGGGCGCGCTGCTGACGCCGGCTGCTGTGCTATATTCACTCTCCTTACGCTGTTATATCGCACACTTCTACTGTTATTAATCAGGATGGAAACTACACAAGTGGGAGGGTTTGCAAACGGTAATGTTGCTTTTTATGCTGTCACAAATATGTTCCATTGCTAACACTCTTGTGTTACGCACTTTATGTGTGTGTGCGTGTGCGCGCATTTGTTTTGAGTCGATTTCACGCTCTATCGTACTACAATTCCCTTTGGGACTAAATTCATCTCCTCTTCCCTCTCAGTTCCCCTATGTTCAATGGATACCCGATTATATCTAAAACACATTTCATGTAAACAGATTTTGATGTAATACCCAAGGGAAGTAGTCCCGGCAAATACAACTTTTCATCTTGCCCTTATATGACTCTATCTTTAGAATTATGAATGGTGTGGGTTATATTGTTAGAGTGGTTATATGAATGTAGAGGAAATTATTATCACTTAAATCTTTAAATGCCATTTATTTATATTTGTTCTTATTCTGAAGAAAAGTTTCATTTTTACTTTCTCTTATTTTTTAGGGATACGAAACTTAACTGTGGCAATTTATGAAATTAGCTTTTATGGCCTGCAATCGCAGAAAATAGAGGCCAGAGATAGGCGAAGGATATCATTAGGCTACCCTTCGTAAAAGCTTACGAACATACTCAGCCAGAAGAAATAACCGTTGATCCTAAGAGTACCAGGTTGGAAGGTGTACCAGGCACCTTAAGCTCAGGAAACATATGAGCCTATTGCTTCTGGCTAATGGTGCTTGAGGGAAGGGACTCCGCCAGCTACATGTCCCCTCTGTCATTACGAAGGCCTGGCAAGAGCACGATTCTTTCAACTCGGGAGGAGACGAAGTACTGCGAACTTGCCAAATTTTTTCATTAGAATTTTCACCTAAATACTTGCTTTATTTTGAGTGCCCGTGATTTCGAAAAGGTGATTTTTATGAATCGGTGTGTAGTCCTAGAAAAAATATGCAGGAATATGGATGTAGAAATATACAGGCGAACTAGCCCTAAGGAGAACAGTTTTAGAAGAGTTCAGATCAGTTATCGACAAGTGACTTCTGGCGGAGATGTGTCCAAAAGTCAAGGCGTCATAAAATAAGGAATGAAAAGATTCGGAAAGAAATGGGCTTCAAAGATTCTATTGATGAGAGGGATAACCCTCTCACCAATAGAAGGTGACCATACTACCTTAATTTCTGTTTCATAAGAAACAGGAGAATGCCACCAATAAGAAGAAAGAAGTAAGGCATTGGTACCCTCTAGGAAAAACAAAGAGGATGACCGACCCGGAGATAGGAAGACGAGATTAGGAGGAATTGTCTGGCAGAGGACTCAGAGAGGGGATAGGAGGTAATTTAAGAAAATACGAGTATTTAGGTAAATTGGTATGGATGGAAGGTTGGTAGAAATGTCTTTTATTAAAATTTGGATAGAAATTTTCTTATATTAAGCTAGCTTGCATTTCAGTAGTTATGTATTGTATACACGCTACAATGGGATCCGAATCATTAGACATTCGCAGGATCCGAAGAACGATCAGAATCATTAATGATTCATAGGATCCGAAGAACGAAGCATTAATTACTTTCTACCTACGCCAAACTAGGGAGAGAGAATTCTACATAATATGCAGGCGAACTAGCGCTAAGGAGAACAGTTTTTAGAAGAGTTTAGAACAGTTATCGACACCAGCCAGTCAACATCATTCTTCGTTCTAATTCACAGCCAGTCTTAATTAATCACTCGCTACCTTATTCTCTAATATCATTCAACAGTGTAAAGTCCTTCTTGCAGTTTGTGTTACTATTCATTATATCACTGTCCAGCACATCTACCAGTTTATTTCTTCATCATGCCTAAATTTATCATCAATTCTCTCTCCTCACACATCTATCACATACGCTTTTAATTTTACACATTCCTTTTCTTCAAACATTATCTATTCTTATTTGTACAACATACTTTTAAAAGTTCTTATCGCCACTACCTATTAAAAATACATTGACAAACTCAGAGTACACGACTATTAAAATTTGATTATAAGTATTCTTCAAAATATGCTATGTGTTATATACCAATTATCTAATCTATAATCATTGCATTTTTGTTATTAAACACACATGACATACTTGTTAGTATATAACCTTATATCTCCCGCTTACAATCAGCAAGTGTGGTGTGACAGAAACATAAAGTTGAAATCAATTCTCTACACATTAATTGATAGCCTTACTCTGACGATGGATGTGAACCGAAACCGGTTAGGGACAACAAAAATAGCATCCTACGACGGATAAAATCCCAGCTGTTATCCAACATTGCGGGCCCATCCACAAATTCAAAAAATCGCACTTACCATTGACAAATTTCCTTCGAACACTGAGTTTTTATTAAAATGTTAGCTGAATTCAACTTATATAGGTAATTGGAAGGACCAAAACTACAATAAAACAACACTTTTGAGGTAAACATGACCTTTCAGCTCTCTCAGAATCATACTAAAATCAAGTTACTCGAAAAAATTGATGCACACAGAAGTAATAATCTCTGAACACATCTAGTTAAGGACTGTATAACAGGTTAAAAGAAACTCGTTGGTTTATTTATCGAGAAAATCGATAGATAATTAAAAACAAAAAAATTCAGTAAAATCGCACTTCTGATCAACCGGTTCTTATTAATATTATATAAGTGTTAGAATCATATTATATACGGAAATGACCCCATACAGAAAATTCTAATGTCACCATTCCTCCAGGACCTCCATAAAATGAATTTTCTCTATAAAATGTTTCAAATACAAGGATAAAAAACTAAATTTATGTGGTAGGGGATACATTAAGTTTAAAGAAAATCATTAGAATATCTTTTTGAACACTTTTAAATTTCAATAAAATAAAATAATTTCATTACAAAATTTAATTTTGTTTAAATTTAAATTTGTTTTTAATTCTTGTTTTCAAAATTTAAGTGGCTTAATATACCGACCGCACTCTATTGGAAGTTCCACGCAATATTGATTTAAGACAGTAGGAAATTGTTGAACTAGCAATAGTTCCAGATCATACCGATAGATCGGGTAAGTAACTCTAATTGGTGCATATAGTGTACATACAAATTATATTTATATATTAGGAATTAAAAAGAGATATTTTCCTTGATATCCTGCTTCTTTTTGTGGTAATCGACGGTTTTGGGCGTTCGCCCATCATCAGGATGTTTTTGTCAAAATAGTGTGATAACATAGACTTGCACACTCCAAATTTATTGACATAGACTTTAATTGATACACTCCAAATTAATTTAGGTTTTTAGAGCTAATTGAGCAAATGTATTTATTGGCGTGTCAGTATTTATTTGTATGAATGTTAGTAGTTAGTTTTGCTGAGAAATGAATGAGTAACTAATTAGTCTGTTCAGTATCACATAAGCATTAATGGCTGAATGATAACATGTCGATGAAAAAAAAAACTCTAAATGGGAGATAGTTTCCCACATTTCTCTAAAAAAATTAATTCATTTCTTGACTGTCAACATGTTGAAAAAAGTTGGTGTTAAACACTCACCCAACTTTCTCTTATTTACAAAATTGTAAATGGCAAATTTTATAGTTAGTATACCAAATTTTATAAAATTCGTCGGTGTGTTTTTTATGGAGAAAATCGCAAAAACTGTTCAGTAAAAAACGCACTTCCGGTTCACTTTTATCTTCAAACTCGGAATTTTGTCAATATATTTATTTCTAATTAATATTATTTAGATGATAGAATTCTATAAAAAAACTGAAATATACTTTAGGGGGAAAAATAAACTCACCCCTCCCCCAAAAGTGCCCTTAAATGAATTTTCTTGGAAAAATGTTTCAAATTAAAAGTTGTAGCTGTTTGTATGTGTAGTTGAATGTATCTCTCTTTATGTGTAGTATACTTGCAAAAATTGAAATTTGTACAGAAAATGTTTTGTGTTTTTGTGAAAATCTCTGTTTTTATCCTGGGTATTGTTTATTGGCCTCCATCGCTAGATGATTCAAATTCAGTCAATTCTTTTTCCGAACATTTATATTATTTGTTACAACTTTACCCAGAGGCTCTTTTAATAATACAGGGCGATTTTAATTCACGAATAGGATTACTTAATGAATTTGAGGATGATATCTTTGCAAATACTTTTTTGTCAAATAGCAGATTCACAAGACTTAGTTATAAATAAGAGAGGCAAACTTTTGGTGGATTTAGTGAGTGAATTCGGATTTCTTGTATGCAATGGCAGATGAAATTTCTAGCAGTTATACGAACATTAGTAAGCGAGGATGCAGCGTTGTCGATATGGTTTGGGCCAATTTAAGCTGTGCACACTATATCCATAAATTTGACGTTATAAATAATTCTCCATTCACTGATCCCAACTTATGTATTTTATCAGTTATAAATCCCTCTTTAAAACCCAGTTCTTACAAAAATATTATTTCTAAACCTCCTGCGCATTATTTAAATAGAGATATTGAAATTCTAAATAAGTTTAAAACTTTATTAGTTGACCCTGAAATTCTTGGTACAAGCTATGTCTCATCTCTTGAAGAAAAGTATTCTCTTTTTATTGGCCATATGCATGAAGAAATGAAAACTTCTGGTACGTTGATCTACTAGTTTTAATTGCTCTATGTCTAATAGGGGAGTTGACAGTAAATCTTGGTTCAGTCATTTCTGTCACTTAGCAGAAAGAAGAGTTAAGGCTCAACTAAAGATTTGTAAGGCAACTTCATTTCTAATAAAAAGAAATATTTTGATAATATAAAAATAACTTTAAGGAATGTTAATACTACTGAGTTTTGGTCTGCTGTAGCCAAGTTTAGGGTAAAATCTTTTAGCTCAAATATTCTTTCTTGTCAGGATTGGGAGAACTTCTATAATTGTATCTTTCCTCCAAAAATTGTTGATAATATTAGCTTCTTTGTTTATTTCGATCCAATTTTAGATGCAGATTTCTCTTTGGAAGATTTACTGTCAAGTATTAATGAATGTAAACCCAAAAAGGCAACTGGTTTGGATTTGATCCTCAATGAATGTTTTAAAAAATCTTATCTCCTCCTGGGTTGGTTTTTTCTTAACTCTATTTAATCAAGTTTTTCATTCTGAAACTCTTCCTAAATCTTGGTCTTCAATTAGAATGAAACTACTACATAAAAAGGGTGATCCCTCAGATCCAAACAACTACAGGGGTATAGCGATTTTCAATTGCATTACCAAGCTTTTCACTAAGATTATTTATAACAGGCTTTATGAGTGGAAGAGCAGATGGTTTTCGGAAGAGAAGGGGTTGCCGCGATTGTGTATTTGTACTTTCATCCATTATTAACATTAACATGAGGCTAAAACGAAGTAAAGTGTTTGCAGTTTTTGTAGATTACAGAAGAGCTTTTGACTCTGGTAATCACAAGAAATTATGCAGTAAGATTTACAGTTTGGATGTAAGTCGGAAAATCCTACAAGTTATCAAAAATTTGTATGACAATGCTTCGATGGTAATTCAAGTCGATAATGATTGCTCTAAAGAGATATTGCTTTCGGAAGGGATTTTGCAGGGTGAAATTTTGAGTCCTCTCTTGTTTTCCTTCTATCTCTCAGATATAGTGACTTTTTTTTGCCTCTAGAGGTTTATCCGGACTCTGTTTAAATAAGGATAAAGATCTGAATATGATCCTTTATGCACATGATATGGTTCTTCTTGCCCCCACCTGGTGCAGTGCCCAAAAACAATTACATGCTTAAAAGAGTACTGCGAAGAGAATTCACTATCGGTGAATATCAGTAAAACTATCGCTATGATATTTTCCAAGGGTGGAAATTTATCAAATGTAAAGCAGTTATTTTATGGAGAACATTACATAAGTTTTCTAATAATTTTACGTACCTAAGGGTCCCATTTTCTCCATCAGCAAAGTTTTCTAAAGCGGGTAAATACTTCCTTGCAAAAATATAGCTGCTACGGCTTCAGTTATGTCTCTGCTAAAGTCATGTAAGAGTGATAGTTGGGAAATTAAGATTGCCTTGTAACGTAATAGAAAGAGGGCAACTGAGATTTTTGAAATTACTACTACACCTACCAAGAAACACACCTGACTTTTATGTTAGGATTGAAACTGGAAGGACACATATCAAATGTAAAATTTTTAATAAAGTGTTATGCTGGTGGATGAAATTACTTGAAATGTCTGATTGTCGCCTCCCCAAACAATGCTATGTAAGGATGAAAGAATTGGGTGGAAGATATAATATGCCGTATAACTGGGTGATGGCACTCAGCAACTACCTGACTTCTATCGGTGCTGAGGATTTATGGTCATTACAGAACGTTAACGTGGTTCGTAAGAGTTTCCTTTCCTTATTGGAATCATTTAAAAACAACTTGCTGTCCAAAGACATCGAGTTAGTACTGAACAGTCGCTTTAATCCGTTTTATAGGCATTTAAGTAATCTAAACTTGGGAGAACTTTATTTTACCTTCAATATTCACATTAACAAATTAAGATTAATAGCTCAACTTCGCTTACATTATAAAAAGATCTGTAAAGTATATTTCATTCAGCAGAAATTTGAATTTAATGTTGATAGGTTTTGTAAACTATGTCCACTAAACGAGCCTGATGATATTGTACACGCCATCACAAGGTGTCCTACTCTTTCGGCATATAGAGACCCACTTATTCAAAATATTTTAATGAAGTAGAAAGTCATGACGAAATTTTCATAAATTTTCTTACTTTTACGGAGCCAGATCATCTCAGTCAGTTAAATGAGCTTTGTTTTTTGTTTAAATATATTCAAATTTAGAAGCATTTTTTATTAATTTGTAGTTATATTTGAAGTTATGTTTATTTTGTTTTTCATATTTTATTTATTTTTCTTTGTTTTTTTTTTTAATTTTCCATGTTGTCTTTGTATGTGTTTATTTATTATTATTATTTTTGTTAGATTAAGTTATTATGTTGTATTTATTTATCTTATTTATTATTATTATTTATCAGGAGGATTATTTTTTTTTACCAGGAGGAATCCATTTTTCTGTTTCTCATTACTGTCGTTGAAGTGTTTTTTCTTAGTTATTACTATCATTTATCTTCTTTATTTCTGCCCATGTTAATCCACTTTCTTTGTTTTTTACTCAAATTTATTTTTAACTTCTTTACTCACATTATTTATTTATTTTTTTCCTTTTATTGTTGAGTATATATATATTTTTTCTTTTCAGTCTTGGCAATATTTTTTTTAGCAAGTATTGGTTATATTTACTAGAAGTATTTTTATTTTGTTATACTTTATGTAAATGTTTTTTTTTCTTTCTTTTGTATTTTCGACGTTCATCTCCCTCTGTCCACCGCTAAGTTTAAAACAGTTGAATAAATAAATAAATAAATAAAATATAATCTATTGCATATAATGCATAGTCTGTAACAATGGGTTAAAGTTAAAAGTAAAAACTAAGAAGTAACAGAGAAACAAAGTTTAAGTTAAATCAAATCTGTAAAAAGCCCTGGCGACGAAGATCAAAGATTAAATGCATCTCGATTGGACATTTACTACTTTCTCTTAAGTAAAAGAAAAGGTATTGTAATCGAGTCATATTTTCGAAATTCGAGCTACATGTTTTGAAGTCCCGTAAATACGATAAAAAATGTTTTAGGCGGATGGTCAGTGTATATATAGGAGTGTGTGTGCGCAAAATAGTTCAAAAATAAAAAAAACGCAGGAAATCAAATTTATATTCTGCTTAAGTATCCCACCCACCACATTTTGGTGCTAGTTTTGTACAAAATCAACCAACCGGATGTGGAACTTTACTGAATGTTTTCATTCAAGTTTTTTCACGAACCTTGCATACTCACCGCACACATACAATCTTGATCACTTATATTTGAAACATTTTTCCCGGAAAAACTGATTTTGGGTTTGATGCAAGTTAATTGTAAGGTTACGTAATTTAAGGTGCTTTAAATGCTTTGCTAGAACTCCAAATTTGAAAAAAATCGGCCACCGGAAGTGCGTATTTTACAGAATAAGTTGTTGTTGAAAAATTTATTTTATGGCTATTTTGGGAAAACCTGCGTGTTAGGCTTAAATTTTAAATATCGTTACAACTAAACGTTAGTAATCAGAGATATTTTCCGTGATAGCCTGCTTCTTTTTGTGGCTATCACCAGGATGTTTTTGTTAACCAGTGTTATTACATATACTTGCTCAGGGAACCAAATGGTTTGAGGGAGTATTTTTACTCACTTAGGGTGAAACTTCCCTATCTTTCTAGAGACGGATATTCTGTCGCGGAACCTCATTCAAGTCCAACCAGCGCGTCCTCGCCACGGCTCTGGAAACATCTGCGCTCTATTTTTGTGGAAGCGTGGATGGCCAAGCTGGTGAGCGAACGCAGAGGGTAGCCTTCGGGCTATTTGGGAACCTAGCATTCCCACGTACCACAGCAACAATTACAGACTAACAGATGCAGCGGTGCCTCGTCAGGAGTGTGAGCTGGTAGAAACGTTTCTGCCCTCTGTTTGGGTCGCCATAATTTATATGCGCCCTGAATCAATTGCAGCGAATTCTTTCGCTGCGGAGCCTCTGTGGGGGTTCATGCTGCATCACTTACACCAAAACGCCTTAACATCGTACACCTATACATTTCTACACGCCAGTTGCACGTGCAGGTGCCACCCACTGTTTGCCGTGAGTGGATACCAGTGTCGTGGGGAAGGGAAGTCCTGGTGGTTGAGGACGCAGGTTCTCGCTGGAGGCAAGGTCCCTCGGCGTGCCTTGCAGTCCAACCCACCACTTTGTTTCCAGACTCCACTAAACAGGCGGCCAGAGCCTAACCCGCTCTGGTCAATCGGCTAGCGTAAAGTACGAATGGGTGAGTTCCCGGGTATTGTGGGCCTTGGTTCACAATTCCTGGACGCTATAGCTCTAGGGTAGCTCTGGCGCTTCTTCAAAGCGTCCCAAATTGTGAGGCTCCGTGGAGAGTGAAGAGCTCTGGGGATGAATTTTTTTTAATTTTATTTAATATATGTTTTTAACTTTAAATTCATCAACCGGAGCCCCTTAGAATAGGGGCCACCGCTGAAGGCGCTGAGTTCATGTGTCTTCACTTCCAGGTTGGTGTTAGAATGTTCTAAAAGCTTTCTTCTCTGAAGGATTTGATTCTAGTCTGGGTGCCAGGTCACATGGGAATTTTTGGGAATGTGGAGGTGGATAGGTTTGCTAAATTAGGCGCCTCTCTTCCTTTCATTGGTCCCGACCCTGCTGTTGGCGTGTCTTCTGGCACATGTCTGTCAGGCTTCCAGACATGGACAGTTTCACAGCATTCATCCTTATGGAAGAGCTCAGTTGGTTTTCGGCAGTCCAAAATGCTCATCGGGGGGGTCCGGACAGGGCCATTAGTCAGACGTTGCTGTGTTTTTTACGGAGCTCTCTCAGGATCTGGTTGGATCTCTTACTAGACATAGTGGTTTAAGGAGACATCTCTACATAATGAGGCTCATGCCGGATCCATTTTGTATAGTCTGTGAGACAGAGGAGGAAACACCTATCCATCTTATGACTGATTGCCTAGGTTGTGAGGAAATTAGGTTGAGGACCTTTGGACGGAATAGGATGCTGTGGAAGAGCTTAGGCTATTTCCGCTTAAGGTTATTGTTCGATTTATTCTGACTGCGGTGAATCTTAGATGGATTAGATCCGGGTCTAGATTTTTGTTCTAGACCCGGCTTGTTGTTGTTTTTCTTGTGGTAGCTATATGGGCCCAGTGAGGCTGTCTGATCTTGTCAAACAAATGCGGTAAGTGGACTATATTTGATAGGGTGTAGTTCTTAATGCGGGGAAACAGAGAATAATAATTCAAATAAGTATGAATAATAAAACGCTTACCTTGTAAGATGTGGACACTGGCTTAACAACGTTCCAAGGAAAGGGATCCCAAAAGGAAAAGAGAGTCGACTCCCCCACTCCCCTGGCCCCAGATACCTTTGTGAACGTAGATGGTGTCCTCCAGTCTAAAAGGCAAGCAGATTGAAGGCCAAGTAGGCATACGTAGATTCCTTTGTATGATGTTCTGTACTCAAGCGGGGAACATGCGGTGAAACGAGAATAGCGGAAAACTGTGTACCCGTGAAAATGCGGTGTAACGAAAGAGGTGAGAAACGAGATGCTCGTATACTTGCGGCAAACAAACAGAGAGAAAACGAAACACTCAATATGCGGGGTAGCACGTGGAAAATGTAGAGCACTTCCGTGCGCGTACGAACGAGGGTACAACAGAATAAGTACAGAACTAGCAGAGAACGAACTGAGAACAAACTGATTGGAGGTGAAGCTGAACAAATGAACGATCGGAAATTATCGTAATTACGAAAACGGCCGAAAGTGACATATGTATTGCGGAAGGCATATATGGGGGGACAAAACAGAGTTATGAGATTAAACAGAGGCTTTGGATAGCGTAGGGTTTGGTCCCTTCCCTCAGAGAAATAATGATAATAATAATAGACTTGCACAGAGCAAATACAGTTGATACACTGGCATTTGCTCTGTGCAGGTCTATGTTATTACACTTTTTAACAAAAACATCCTGATGATGAGCGAACGCCCGAAAGCGGTCGATGACCACAAAAAGAAGCAGGTTATCACGGAAAATATATCTGATACTTTTCAGCTTTGTGGTACCATCCACAACAAACGTTAGTAAATTTTGCATTTTTTGTTGCAATTGAAATTTTAATGATTGCAGTAAGAGAAAGTCGTATGAATATTTCTCTCTTTTCTCATTGTTAATGGCGATATCATTTTTATTTCTTAGATCCGTATTGGGTTTATGTTGGCTTGTAACTAAACAATGTACATCAAGACTGGATTAATCTTGCTGAGACATTTAAGTTTAGCGACGGGAGAGAGAGAGTGAGAGTAAACGAAACAGAAGGTTGATGATGGCACGTATAAGAAGAATAAGGAGGGTTACAGGCAGAGAGCCACTGGATGAAGACCAAGTAACCAGGTATAACCTAAAGCAATTACCGGACTGTGTAGGTTTGAGTGTCTTCTTCTTCAACCAAGTCTCGTGAGTATCTCATACTACTTACCACAGGGTAATAATACACATACACACACACACACACACACACACAGATACAAACCCAGACAAACAAGGAATCCTTGCATCTGCCTTTATTTCCCGATAGGAAATTTCATTTCAAAATCGGAAGGGCCATCTCGGCACAGAGAGCACGTACCTGTACTAGGGTTCCTTGGCTAGTATCGTGTTGAAGAGAGAAAGCGGGAGAAAGAGAGAGTGGTACAAAAAAAAAGAGGAAACCTTCCCACACGATCAGAAAGCCGGCTCTGTGATGCGACGAGTGGTTGTTGCCAGTCTCCAATGTCTGATTAGAGACGTGCCGTGCCGGTCGACCAGTACTAGGGGGTAGGTACCGCCTCTACCATCCCCAGAAGGACAATCCAATCCTATCTTTGCTTAACCAGATACTCATTTCTGTCAAAACACATTGCCAGCACGTGACACAGTCTTACTTCTCTATCCTCCCACCTATCTGTAACTTTACCACAAAATATAAAAGACACACACACACACACATTTTACCCAGAGTTTCCCCAAACTTTACAATCTACTCTTACTTAGATTAGATACGATTCGGTTTCAAATAGTTATTGATAATTAAATTATAATCTATAGAGTTAGTTAACTTACCTGAATGGTTAGAGACATGAGGAAAAATATACTTCCTTCTCATATTTTAGAGTTTTAAATTGATAATAGAAGATTCTTGAAGCTAAAAATTTAATAAACGAGCACTTCCACACGTGAACCATGTATCAATAACATACCTGGGCAAATAAAACTTTCACCTAAACCTTACAAAGTATGAAGAAGTAACTTAAAATACAGTGTTGAGTAATTTAAACTTTTTCTCCGTAACCGAAATATAACACTTTTTAGTTTCTCTTATTCCTAGTAAGAGGAAGTATTGCAAACGTCTCACATTTTCAATATCAAGTTTTCACCAGAAATATACACTTTGAGAGCTCCTGAGTCAGGAAAAGTGGTTTTTAGAAACCTGTATGTGTATGTATATATACAGCTCCAACGATTTTTTTTCTGCCTTTCATTTTTATTTGAAATATTTTCGCGGGAAAATTGATTTTCAGAGGATTGCGGTGGAACAGCAACATTAACCTTTCCTCTAATTTTAATACAATATATGGTCCTACCATCAATACAATGAACAACTACTGCTAGAATCCCAAACTGGAAGAAAATCCGTTAACCGGAAGTGCAATAGATTTTTGAGTTTCTTAGAATTTCTCGAAATTGACAATGATTATGTTCAAACTTGGAATGCTAGATGCACAGATAAAAACGAACCACTTTTATTTGAAACATTTTTCCGAAAGAAATATATTTTAATGGCTTTTTGGGGTGGGGCCTTTCAGTTAGATTTAAATTTAAACTACCGCCACAAGTATAATGGTTGAAACAGAGGGCGCTCCTCACAAGTATGTTCAGATATAAATAAACAACTATCACCTCTAACTATAATGATTAGTTGATCCCAACTAATCATTATAAACATGGCAATTTTATAGAAACTGTTATTTAAATTGTATTTAAGTTGCATTGCCAGAGAAAGTTATCGTGTGTTTCACACTATTTTTTTGTTTTGTTTTATTTAGTAAATCACAGTTTGGTGTAATCGTAGCTTATCATTTGTTTAACTACATTTTTAAAAACAACAATTCTACATGTTTTGACCAATATATAATGTCAAGCTAATTCACAGATTTTATTTTAGCTCCAGAACGGTGTAAAAAATCACAAATGATTGTTAGTGCAAGTGCAATACAAGTGCAACACAGAGACAGACAGAGATACGTACATGGACAACGTATAGGAGGCAGCTGCAATGCATACCGGTTGACATAAATCCCAACAAACAAGCACCCAGACCTGGGGATTATCTCATGATACCCGGACGCGACCGGCAGGGATATTTACATTACACCATTCATTCCCTGGTTATATTATTGGGCGGTTTAACTCGAATCTGCACCTAGATTGCACCATTTTATTGAATTGTAAATACAAACGGTAATCAATAACTGCATGTTAACAATTTGTTTAATGTGTATTATTTTGGTTTCTAACACAAAACATAATAAAATATATTGGGACAAACTTTAATAATTACACAATTTGGTGTGACAAAATCACAAGACTTATTTCAACTTACCATTTTCTCCAAACATGGAATCCTTAGTAAAAGTTTAGTGGGAGAATCTAAATAATAATAGGACGACCCCTTGAAATAAATCTCTCGGAAAAAGTTTCCACTGAAATGAATGTCCTACATGTGTAGTAGTTAGAATGTCCTATATGTGTAGTAGTTAGAATGTCCTACATGTGCAGTAGTTAGAATGTCCTGTATGTGTAGTAGTTAGAATGTCCTACATGTGTAGTAGTTAGAACGTCCTACATGTGTAGGAGTTAGAATGTCCTATATGTGTGGTAGTTAGAATGTCCTACATGTGTAGTAGTTAGAATGTCCTATATGTGTAGTAGTTAGAATGTCCTACATGTGTAGTAGTTAGAATGTCCTACATGTGTAGTAGTTAGAATGTCCTATATGTGTAGTAGTTAGAATGTCCTACATGTGTAGTAGTTAGAATTTCCTACATGTGTAGTAGTTAGAATGTCCTATATGTGTAGTAGTTAGAATGTCCTACATGTGCAGTAGTTAGAATGTCCTGTATGTGTAGTAGTTAGAATGTCCTATATGTGTGGTAGTTAGAATGTCCTACATGTGTAGTAGTTAGAATGTCCTATATGTGTAGTAGTTAGAATGTCCTACATGTGTAGTAGTTAGAATGTCCTACATGTGTAATAGTTAGAATGTCCTATATGTGTAGTAGTTAGAATGTCCTACATGTGTAGTAGTTAGAATGTCCTATATGTGTAGTAGTTAGAATGCCCTACATGTAGGACACTTTACAAATGTGTAAAGTTCTACTTCCGGCCTAGGAATTCTAGCAATGATTTTCAGCTATGAATTTTTAGCAATGAATCACCTAAATAGTAATAGATATGATAGACCCCTAAATTTTTCTGAAATGGCCGGTCTTTTAGAGGCCTGATTGGATAAATAAAAAAGGTGAAGTGACAAGATTTAAGACTTTGCAGCCGACAGGTTTTCTTACGGGGGCAACTGAAGAAGCAGCATCTGCAGGAGAATGGATGAGATTTCAGATACATCGTCTGACTGCGACGCTTTAGGTGTTGGTGCAGGATTTATATCTTCTCTACAACTAATCCAGGTTGTTGGATTCCATAAAGAAATTAATCTGGAAGGACTGCTAATATATGTTAAGATGTCTCATCCCGACACGGGTAGCATGTCACAAAAGACTTGTTCTGGTCGCAGTGCACCTTAAAAAAATAATAACCTTTATGTCAGTAATTAGTATGCGAAGTTTGAAGAAAACCGGAGCCAATAAAAAAACACAAAGTAAAAAATCTCGGAAAAAACAATTATTCAGCAAAGTTGCAATTCCATCTGACCGAAATCTTCTTGTCACAAGTGGAATATAAAGTTCAAGCTTACAGCAACTTTTTCGTCGTTGTGATATTTTATTCACATAATAACACAAACAAATTCACTAAAAACGTTTTGTTCGCGCTCCAAAGGACCAACTCAAACCATACATTTACGGTGAAAACTCAATCACTGAACATTTGTCACGAATCACTTCTTCTTGAAAGCGGTCAGAGGAAGTAATAATCTAACGAGCATTTTATTCCCGGGAAGTCATCTAATATTGGATGATTTTTTTATTATTTATTTTTTCTTTATAAGAAGAATAATTGCGATCATGTCAAATTATCCACATCGAGTTTTTACCGGAAACATTCGTTTTAAGGTCTCTTGAATCACAAAAAATGTTTTTTAGGTAATACGTCTGTGTGGGTATGTATATGTGCTGAGTGTGTGTGTGTGTGTGTGTGTGCGTGTGTAGCTCAAAAACGAAAAATCGCAGGGTTCAAACTTGATTACTATGGGATCTGACAGTAGATTCTAACGGGGGAATTGGCTCTTCAGCCTACGCCACCGCGACACCCCAAGGATCTATTGTGGCACGATCTGACAGTAAGTTATCTGTCAAAATTTCTCAACCGCAAGTACCACTTTTCAGGAGATTTTTTTGTTCACTTTTTTGAAATTTTTCCAAAAATGGCTCCAAAATTTTCTTTAAGCGATGTTTTATCAACCACACATACAATGATCTACAACTTTTGTTTTAACTATTTCTTCGAGAAAATTCATTTAAGGGCACTTCTGGGAGAGGGGGAGGGGTTAGGTTTTCCTCTTAAGTGCTATTTCAGTTTATTACACAATTCTATGATGTAAATATTAGTTAAAATAACAAGTTGTTGAAATTCCGAGTTTGAAGAAAATCGGAGGACCGAAGGTGCGTTTATACAGAAAAGTATTCTTCAGAAATTAAGAAATTATATTTGAGTTATTACCAATAAGCTATTTTCTCTAAAACTGCTGCAACGATTTTCTTTAAACTAAGTATGTGAACTACACATATAAGGAGCTACAACTTTTATTGAAACACTTCTCCGGGTAAAGTTATTTAAGGGGGCTTTTGGTGGAGGGGTAGGATAGTTAGGTTTTCCTCTAAATGCTATCTTACTTGATTATAAAATTCTGCCATCTAAACAATTTTATTAGAAATAAATATTATAAAATTCCGAGTTTCAAGAAAATTAGTAAACCGGAAGTGCGTTTTTACTAAACAGTTTTTCCAGTTTTATTATGTTGTGAAAAACTGTAATTTGATTGAATTAGCTAATGCGTATTATCTTCATAGTACTCTTTCAATACTTTGTGGACTGCGCCACCTACATAAAATTAAGGACAAAACAATAAATAGCTAAAAACCCCACGACAAACAAAAGTTTTGTTTAAAAGTGATTATTAAGAATTCCTTTGGGAAAATTGTGTTTTAACATCAATTTTATTTTGTTCCATTAGTATAAGCAGCAAAATGCAAAATTGCGGAATTACATTAGATGTTACATTTCCGCTTAATTCTCTTGTCTTCTTCCTCAACAAAGGAAAAAAAAATTGTTTACTCTTTATAGAACACATTAATTTTATAAAACATAACTAATATGGTTGAAATAACTTGATATCCTTTTTTGAGAGAACGTGTCACGTGGCTTGGTCACATGATAATTCTAAATTTCTGATTGGCCTAACAAACACCCACATTTCACACCTTGTGTTCTACACTGTGATCGGTTAATTATTTATAGCTAATTATTTCTTTGAAAAAACCGTTTGAATTTTTTTACTCATTTTCACTTTGTAGGTATTTTATCATCATCATCATCAATGACTCTACAGCCCACTAGCGAGTCCTGGTCTCCTCAGGTATTTTATAAATTATCAAAATGTGCAATAAAAATTAAAAAAAAATAATGCAAAAAATCAAGTTATTCTCAATATAATATTTATTATTTTACTATTAATGTGAGCTATAGAAATAAAATTCAGAATTATCATTCCATTGTTGAAAAAGAAAGCAAAAGAGAATTAGGAGAAATGCAAGATCCGCCGTTTCGTAATTGGCCGTTATACCAATGGAACAAAAAAAAATTGATGTTAAACCACAAAATTTTCTCCAACGAATTTACAATTTTCAGTTAAAAAACTTTTCTTAGACCTGGAGTTGTTAGCTATTCCTTGTAGTGTCCTTAATTCTGTTTAGGTGGCGCAGTCCACACAGTATTGAAAGATAGAAATCTACGCATGAGCTAATTCAATCAAAATCTAGTTTCTCACAACAACATTAAAAAATGAATCGAACTAATTATTAGTGCAATTAAACAAAAATTGTAGAAAGTAGAAGCGTTATATATTAATCGATAAACTAGAGACTACGTGACAATGTAAATTGGAGTAAGAGGAAGTCTTGTGAGTGTTTCACATCAGATATTTTTACTTTCTCTTACTGCTGTAAGAGAGAAGTAAGTATTGCAATCGACACAAACTTTTGATATCAAGTTTTCACCGGAAATATACGTTTTGAGATTTCCTGAGCCCGAAAATTGCTTCTGGGTATGGAATGCGTATGTGGATATGGGATATATATATATGTGAGCAGCACAGCTCGAATACAAAAAATCGCAAAAAATTCATATTTAACATTCCATTTGATTATCGCCATGGGATCCGACAGGAAGTTATCAGCCAATATTCCTCAACCGGAAGTACCACGATATGGAATGGATTTTTCATTTCTTTTGCAATTTTCTTGGAAACGACTCCAACGATTTTCTTTAAACTTGGTATATTAACTATACTCATAAAGCGTTATGTGAAACATTTTTCCGGGAAAATTCATTTAAGGTGGCTTTTGGGGGAGAGGGGGAGAGGTGGGGGTAAGTTTTCCTTTAAAGTGCTAATTTACTTTATTATAAAATTCTATCATCTAAATAATATTAATTACAATTAAATATTTTGATAAAATTCCTAGTTTGAAAAACATCGGTTGACTGGAAATTGGTTTTTGCTGACCAGTTTTTTCAGTTTTCTGCGGTTTTCTCTATTGGATTTCTGCGATGGATTTCATTTAATTTGTTATAGTAACTGTGAATACAGAAACCTATAATTTCTGTGTAATACTTTTTCCCGAGAAAGTTCATTCAAAGAAGTTTGCGGGGTGGGGAGGAGGTTGCGCTTTCCTCAAAATACTCATTTTCATTAAATTTAGATTCTTCCATTTATGTAAAATTGAAGACAAGTAAACATTTGGAAAAATTGCCTATCTATCTATCTATCTGTTTGGCGTTACAACCCTAAGTGGGTCCTAGCCTCCCCAATGAGTCCGTTCCATTGATCTCGGTTGTTTGCAGCCGCTTTGGAAAAATTGCCAGTTTGAAAAAAATTTGTCCATTTAAACAATGTAGACTGCAGTAAGAGAAAGTCGTGTGAGTGTTTCATACCAGAATTTGATTTTAGTTTTCTCAAAACCGAATTCTTAGAGATGAATTGAACCTAATTTGAAATAGGACTTACTATAATTAGAAACAGTTTACTATATGCTTGAGATGAAGCCTATATTTAACCTAAGATAAGGAGGTGGGATACAGTTATAAATGAAGGAATAAGACTAGGATGATGGTAAGAGTTCTAGTAAGGAATAATAACTTTGAACGGGTTTATTCATTGCAAAATGTATACCAGTAACTTAACCTTCTCATCCCTTTCCCTTGTAAACAGTTAGATAACCTACCTTTGTTGGTTTAATACTAGAAATACTACCAGTAAGCAGTGGGTGCCTTGATTTAGTCACCATAAGGCCCGTTAATTACTAAAAGAAGGGAGAGAGCGGTGGATCGAACCCCTTCTTAGAAGATCATTCAATGTAAATGACCATATTTATCAAGGAAATCAAGTCCTTCTACAAGATTATAGTTAGATCAGCCATTGCAATTCATCTTAATGTATCCCCATTTCTCTCGTTCGTCGTGTTTCCTTCTTCCACCCCTCCTACACATTCTAAAACTTGTGTATCCCTTTTGATGGACTTATTAGTTATACTGATTTGTAGTGCGTGTTCATATACAATTAATTCACTAATGTGCTATTTGGTTTTGAACTCAATTTTAAGTATAGGTTATTCTGATGAATGAAGAGGATCAATAGTCATGAATTTCCGTGAAAATAATTTTATGTTAATGCAAATTTAGTTTCAGTTTAGTTTTCTATACTGCGAGGGTCATTCAATAAGTAACGAGACAAATCGCTGTAGCTCAAAAACGATTTATTTAATCAATACAAAACTTTGGCTACTTTTCAACATAGTCCCCAGCAACATTTATACACTTGTCCCATCTTTCTTCTAATTTGTGTATGCTCTGGCAAAAATTCTTTGGGTTGATCTCGGAACCACTTTGCACCTGACTTTTAACTTCTTCATTGGATTGAAAATATTTCCCACTAGATCCTCTTTAAGGGATCCAAACAAATGGAAGTCCGATAGGGCAGGTCGGGGCTACAGGGGAGATGTAGAAGGATCTTCCACCCCACTTTTTCTTGGTTTCTTTGTGGACGTACGTAAGTTTCTTGGAAACCATATCGCACAAGTTTTCTTGTACTGCAGATATATGTTATGGACAGATCTAACACTCGCGTGCACTTCTTCAGCTAACAGTTCAACAGTAATGCGCCTGTTGTCCTGAATTAACGCGTTAATGCGAGATTCGAGGGAGAAAGTTGCAACTTCAACTGGTCGTCCACTTCGTTGCTCATCACGGCCACTTTTAAACTGCTCTACCTATTTGTAAACGTTCGAACGGTTCCAACAATTATTGCCGTACACTTTCAACATTCTTTCGTGGATTTCACTACCTTCGATATAAAAAACAAAAATCTAAACACTGAGAGTTGTTCTTCCGAGGTGCAATGCTCGAGCGGACTCGCCATTGGTAACTGAATACATTTGTGGTTACGCTTATCAAACTTCTCGAACAACTGATGAGAAACTATGTACAAGGATGCCAACTTGACGCACTGAAACTATTGTATTGATTAAACGAACCTCTGAGCTTCAGCGATTTGTGTCTCTTTACTAATTCGCATTTGTGTCTCTTTACTAATCGTATTGTAGTTTTTAACCTGCTAACTTAAGTATAATACCGTGATTTAATACCGTTTGTTCTACATAGACAGGAATCCCTTATAGTTTTAGTTTTATTAATGAAGTCTCAAGGGCAGAGTTTTGATCGTATAGGAATGTATGTCGATAGACCCTTATTCAGCCATGGAAAATAATTATAAGATGCTTTGTCAAGATTTCGATCAACAACGGCTATCAAAGTCCAAAGACGTGAAACCATTAAAAATGTTTGAAAAGAAATTAGGAAGTAAATAAACATTTCTATATAAATACTGAGTTTTTTCGATATGTTATACTCTTTTTTCCCAATTTTCATTAAAAGCGAGCCCCCAAGAGCCGCCGAAGCTATCGAGATTGTTCTAGTCTTCTAGTGCAAACAATTATATATGTGGTTTACGTGTGGGTGTTTGTTTTTGGAGTAAATAGCATAAAATTAAACGCATGAAGCTGAAATTTGAATTTTCGTTTACTTTTTATTTTTTATTTTTATTTTTATTTATTTAATGCTTTATAGAAAATACATTCTGTAGCAAGAGAGTTGGCCTCTGCTAGACAACAAAAGCTACAATAGAAAAAAAGGATGAAATGAAAATACATCAAATAAAATTTAAGCCTTAAAATACAGAATGAAAATATAAATATTACAAAAAACAAACAGCAATATATTCTAGTAAAAATAATAATTAGTACTGGTACAAATTCCTTCATATCATTAAATTAATTAACTGAAAATTTTGATTCATTCTTAAAAAGAGATAGCGTTATAGCTACCAAAAATACAGTTAACAAATTTTGATCTCTCATCTAAAGCGCCCGCAAGGTAATAAAAAATACATTTCAGTTTTAATTTGTCCTCAATATTAAATAGAGGGAGGAGAGGGTCAGGGCCAGCCCTTAAATACTTGTGGAGCCATTTCTCCCTTAGTTTTCTATAATAAGAGCAGCTTAGAACAAAATGTGCAATATCATCTTTTTGATTACTAAAACAAGTAAAACAGGTTCTATCAGGGTAAAAATGATGTCTTACACAATTATACAAAACAGTTGGATACTTATTGCTAATTACCCTGAATTGAACAATTACTCTAGTCATTACAAAATTACAGTTAAAATTAATAAGCTCATTATTCTGCCCTAAAGTACATAATAATCTGTAATTTGGATTATATGTTGAGTTAATTATCATGTCTATATCTCTGCTAAACAGTTATTAGAAAATTTTAAATTTAGCTCTTTTAAGGTACAACTATCCGCGTTCTGCAGCTGCCACACATCCTGAGCTCCAATGGAAAACAGTAAATCCCTCAGGAAACCAGCCCAATTAAAAGGAACATTAGAGTTAGGCAGAAGTTCTACAAGTCTGGTATAACACTTTCTCATCAGAGAAACATTATCCGCGGATAACAATTTTACCCAGAATTTCAAGGCTCTACTAAAGACTCTGACCTTAATGTGGAGGCATTCAGATTCAAGACGGACATAACTATCAGGGGTGTGAAGTGGCAGTGACTCTGTCTTCCTGACTGGAGCATCTTTAAAAATTTTAGTTGAACGCGTTCGACTTGTGTAAAATAGTTCAACGCCCAGATTTCTGAGGCGTATAAAAGCACGGCGGAGATCATACTATTATAAAGAAGCATTTTAGACTTCCAATTGTCAGATTTGTAGTATGATAAAACGTTTAAAACTCTCGGTATTGCAACGGAGCTCTTAGATACAAAAAATTCGCATGCCAGTCTAAATTTCCCAGAGGAAGCAAAAGGTACACCTAGGTATGTAAAATTACTTCTAACTGCTATTGGGACACCGTTATATGTAAAAGTAGAATGTTTCTTGATGCGGCCAGCTCTGTTAAATGGTACTATAACTGTTTTTGAGGTATTCACTACAAGCTCATTTCTTTCGCAGTACTTAGCTAATAACGAAAGTTTAAATTGAGCATCACACCACGAATATGCCAAGATAGCCAGATCATCGGCATATAGTAACATTAACAGGTCAGTCGCGTAATCGATGCTGACACCAGTAGCCCCATTAAGGCGGAAAAAGTCCACAATATCACAAATAAAAAGTGAGAAAAGCAAAGGAGATAATTTTTCCCCCTGAAGGACTCCTCTGTTGACATTTATTTCCCTAGATTGAATTTTTTTAATTAATCTTATAAATTTTGGGCTAATTCCTTGATCAAATAGCTTGAGCCAAAGAAGGTCGTGGGACACAGAGTCAAAGGCCTTCATAAAATCAACGAAGATGACCCAGACCTGACTGTTCTTCGACCTTAACTGGATGTTAATGGCAGAATTCAGAACAAAAACAGCATCGACGCAACTCTTTCCAGCTCTAAAGCCGAATTGTTCCACCGGTAACACCCCATTTGATTCAATCCAACTGTTAAGTCAACTGTTTACAATTTTTGTAAAGATCTTTGTAATACAATTTACAAGGGCAATGCCCCTGTAGTTCTCGGGTAATTCAGGGTTCCCTTTTTTAAATATTGGTTTTAGCTTGATAAGACTCCAAGCTTCGGGCACAGTTTCACTTTCCCAAATGACATTTAGCAGATGTAAAAGATAATGAAACCAGTTAGCAGGTAGAGTCTTGAAACATTCGCCAGGAATCAAGTCAGGGCCGGGTGCTTTATTACTCTTGCTGGAATCTACACTGTCGATAAGCTCTTCTAAAGTAATACACGAATCAAGGTACTCATCTGAGACGCCATAGAACTGAACCAATTCTAAGGGGTTCGGGGAGTTCTCGAAATAAGTTAGTATAAAATTGCTCCCAAATTCGAATATTTGAAATATTAATTTGAGGTTTCCTATTTAAGGCCTTAACTAAATTCCAGAATTGCTTAGAATTATTTATATTCATGAAATCGGACCTTAATTTATTCTTAAATGTTTCTTTCTCCTGCCTAATAATTTTTTTATATTGACTTTTAGCATTCAAATAGAGTTCAAACAACTCTCCCTCAAATCCAACCCTTCTACATTTTCTATGAATAGAGTTGAAGTATTTTTTAGCGGCTCTACAGTTCCTATTAAACCAAGGTTTGCTATAAACAAACCTATTAGAAGAATGTATATCTTTAATAATTCCTGATTTTCTAGCTGCCACTTTCATAGTGTCAATCAAGTTACCATTTAGAATTTCCACAGAATCACTAGAGACATATATATTGTCAGAATAATCTAGTAAATAGTAAAAGTATATTAAATTTTCTGGGGATAAATCCAGCATTGAAAAGTTATTAACAATTACAGGCCTAGTATCCTTGGGGAAGGCAGATACCCCAGGTTCACTGTACATTAAAGAGCACAGAAAGTGGTCCGAGAAGGAAAAATTGTCATGGACCTTGAAATCGAGACAACAGTCCAAAGCCAAATGATTGACCCATGTCAGATCTATGGTGCTCTTTCCCTGGGGGCTAACAAAAGTGTACCGTCCTGGAGAGTCGCTGGGAGATCTGCCGTTACACAATAGAAGTCCCAGCTCCTCCATATGTTGTATCAGGTAGCGACCCCTCGTGTCCAGCTTAGCATCCATCGAAGATCTAACGCCAGTAAAGAAAGAATCATTAAATAGGTCATTATCTAAATTGTTACCATTGCCAATTCTAATGTTAAAGTCCCCAGCTAGAATAAATTTATCATTAACATAACTTCCCATTAAATTATATAGAGTTTCATTAATAAATTTTACTATCACATCAAAATTCAGATCAGGCGGAAAATATAAATACCAACAATTATGAAACCAGACAGAAATGACAGCCTCAGAAAAATCCAGTTTTCATTGGACTCAATTAAAACAAAATTATTAAACATACTTTTTTTAACATAAACAACAATTCCACCGCTGGCCCTACCTCTCAGAAAATCCTTCCTGGCTTTACAAACAAAATGTGCATAATTATTATCTACAAAAGGTAAATAAGTACAATCCTTAGTTGACCATGTCTCACAAAAACCCAGAATGTCAAACTTTAAGAGCTCACTAATCTGATCATTATTTAAGTAACTTAATGTGTTAAAACCATGAATATTCCAAAAACCAAAGTTCAAAACGTTAGCTTTACTTACAATATTTCCTTCAGAACTGGAATTATTAGGAGTTACTTTTTCGACGCTGTGGACAAAGGCTTCTTTAGTAAAAAAGGTGTAAGGGGACCAGAGGGAGTAGATGGGCACTCTTCACGGTTCTTCCTCTTCTTCGTAGTCTTCGAGGCTCCTGATTGTGCCGATGTGTCCGTATCTTCACAGTCTGTGTCAGTACCAAACAAGTCAAAATAGGCAAGTTTGTGTTTTCCCATCTGAGAAGTGGTCAGATCAAGGAGGTCTTCAGATGAGCGAACATATATTGGAGTAGCATTTTCAGCTAATTTAACCATTACTTTCCCATTACGAGTCCATAATCGAGACAGTTTACCTTCTTTCAGTAATGCTTTAGCCTCTTTAAAAACTTTGAAGCTGGGCGGTGATAAGTATTCATTGACATAAATTGATGATAATGCATCAAGGCCAAAAATCTTCAAGGACAATTTCTTCTTATTTAATTTACATTTAATTAGAAAATTTAACTTTATAGAAGTTTTCAAAAATTTTACAAATATTGGCGAATAACTGGAGTTACTTCTAACTCGACCTCGGTAGATACTATCAATAACTTCTCTGTCAGTTCTTTTGAAATAGTTTCTAAGATTGAAAATAAATTTTCATTAGGCAATTCAGGTATATTGTCAATTTTCAGTATATTTTGGTACGCCTGCTGAGAGAATTCAGTAATAGATCTTTGTAGTGCAATAATTCTATTATTTAATTTAATATTATCATTTTTTTATTTCCAGTATATGTTTCCCTGCTTTTTTAATATCGTTAGAAAATTTAAGAGATAATTTATTAACATCTTTTTTAATATCAATAATATCTTTTGACGAGCTTTGGTGTTCGAGTTTAAAAGCAGCTAAATCTTTTTGAATGGAAGTCATATCACTACTTATCTTATCCAGCCGAGCAAGGATTATCTGGAGGGAGGCGCTCTCCCCACTACTCCCTTGTGGTTCTACCTCAGACGTAGCCATGCGGGAATTTTGTCAACTATTTCCTCTACTAACTAAAACTACAAGCAACTGAAAACTGAACTATGAACTCTCGATAAATAAATACTGTCTTGAAGTAATAGCTCTTTACACTTAAATTCAGTTAATTTCTATAATAAAACAATTAATACAAAATAAACGACAAGTTTACTTGCATCAAAATAAACAGCGAAGTTCACCAATTCACTTAAGCTATTTTTTAATTAAAACAAAGACAATAAACCGCTGAAGTAACGACAAACACACAGAGCGTTACAGAGACAACCGTACACTTACTCTGCCCAAGGCCAACTGATTTTCGTTTACTTATAAACAGAGAAACTAACAGGAAAGTTTAATTCTGTTACAATTATTTTTATATTTTCCTAAATATCTTGAGAACGGATTTCTCTCGACAGTTGTAAAGATACCGTCTCCTATTGACGAGATCTTTAAAATTTTGTATAATATAGGGGGTACTCCATATTCCAAACTAGTTTAGACAGCTACTCTTTAAACTCCAACAGAATGGATATGGTCTTCTCTAAAATTAAGGTTACAGAGAGAGCCGTAAAATTTTTGCTTGACTACCATGGCCGATAATTTAAATTTTGGAGTGCGCAATGTGCTTTATTGTAACTGGTTTTGACAATTATCCTTTAGGACAAAATTTGACTTCAAGTTTTATATTCTAAATGCTATTAGGGCTTATTCTTTTTATTTAATCATTATCTGGTAATGTACATGTTCAGCCACTTTTGAATTCATTACTCTTGCAGAAGTTCACATGATTTATACATGTTACCGTTTTTGCTTAAAGTTACGTAGTAAATTTCAGTTGTTTTAACTCCCGCTCAGAGCCAAGAAATTTCATCACTGGCCGCTAATTTTCTAAACTGCAAATTTTTAGAAGGTCGTCATCGTTGAATGAGTATTAGAGGTTATGTTATATGTTTGTGAATTAGTGGTCAAGAACAGCTGTTCTAAACTGATGTCAGGGGTTGCCAACTGATGATGGCAAAAATATCGTTATTCATTGAGTTACAGTTTGGTTTGTCTCTTTATTTATTGTATGACCTTCATCATTGTATGTTGCAGTAATTATAGTTCTATTTGAAAAGTTTGTATATTTCGAAAATATAAATAAGTTCGTACTGTCTAGAAATGGATACTAGACAAAAGTATAGGGATTTATTGTTGTAAAGTAGGCTGTATAGAAGTGCTGGAAGTGTTGAACCGGTTCCAAGTTGTGGAAATTGGCTATAAGTTGAAAAAGGCAATAACAGTATTGGCCTGGATTGAAGGCGTACACTGTCGTACTGGAGAAACTGACCAATGGCCATCTGCCTATAGTACAGCTAGTGGAACAGTAGTATTTCCTCGCTTCTCACAACGGCTTCTACCCCGGGGTAAATGGCATAATTTGGAGTTTGCAAAGGTTCATTCTCTCTCTCTCTCTCTCTCCCCCTCACATAACCTCCCACACACACCCTTGCTGAGCTGTATGTCTGTACTAAGAACGAACGGGAAAGGGACTTCCCTTATATTTGGCCCATAATAAGGTTATGTGTATGAGTGTGTGTGTGTGTGAAATGACCCAGGACGGTTAGTTAGGAGAATCGGGCCCTGGACTGGACTTCTAACTGGCCATTATTGCAGATGGGATTGGTAGGCGGGGGAGGGCTGGCGGGTTTTCTCACTCTCTCTCTCTCCGGTCTATGTGAGTATTAGAAGACTGGGTAGGAAGTAGTGGAACTACAACGTCAGGTGGTGTTCTATAACCCTACAGTGAGGGTGTAGTAGAGACCCCCTGGTGATGCTCTGGACACTGGCCCTATACTATGTGAGCCCTGTTCAGCCCCTATTATTTTCCTAAAGGACATCCTATTGTTATTGCTACTGTTATATCCTGCTTCCACTCGTTACTCTCTTCATTACTATCCTATTCAATATTTAGTATGGTGTGTCTCTGTCCTTATACCTACACATCATTTACAACACTCCTTTTACTATCATTCCATCATTAATTCATCTAAACTTCATCTGTAATTATACCCACGCTACAAACAAAAAAATCTGGAGTGAAAGAATCACACGACTTTCTCTTAATGCTGGCTGTTAATACAATATTATAAAAATCACAAAGTTCTTTAAATTTCAACATTTACTCATTTCTCCTGACATAAATATCAAGGTAGAGGAGGGAACAAGTACCTACCTGTCTGAACAGGTAACAACAGTGATTATATTGTAATCTATAACATTGTAGCACCAATGACGTTGAACTAATCCCATATAATATTTGAAATTTAACGCCACAAAATCCGCACAACTACCTAAATCAATGTTTTTGGAAAATGTTTCAAATATAAGTGTCAGTATTACATCTGCGCAGTGAGTATCTATCCAAGTTTAAAGAAAATCGTTATAGTCGTTTCGAGAAAATTTCAAAAAACTAAAGAAAAAAAAAATGTATTCTACAAAAACACTTCCAATTAATCGATTTTCTTCAAATTTGTTATTCTAGCAACGATTCTAATGTGTATTATTATTATAGAAGTGGCAGAATCGTACATTGGATTTGGTGGTACTTACAGGAACGCTAAACACCATTATTCTAACTTGTATTAGTGATTAGATAATAATTAATAATAATACTAAGAACAATTTTTTTTATTTTTTTTTCTTATTTCTTTATTGGAATTTACAACTGTAGACGCAATAATTGCCCCTGTAACAAATAAATAGTCTGACTGATAATGGTCCTCCACCGACCAGTATATCGCGTGGCCAGCGCCGTGACGAGTGGGATTATCAGCAAGACGTGAAGATAGCTGGTCTATTAAAGAAGATCAGGATGAGCGGAAACGCGACAATGAAATTTTTTGTATCGGGCCGAGATTAAATCTTTTAGAAAGATACTTTTAGATCTGAGCGAATGGTTCTATTTATTTATTGATTCTTTACATAAATAACAGTTATTTAGACCGTAAAATTGCAGTCATATACAAAATATAAAAAACACAGTACAATGTAAAAGTATATATGAGGTTCTTGTCGTTTGAGACGAAGAACAAATTAATGACGGTGTCTCCAAAAGTTTTACTCCTAAAAAACTAAAAGTTTCGGCCATCTTCAGCAGCGGTACTATAAATAGTGATTTACATATTTATCATAACCTTATTAAACAACAGAGTTTAATTTATTCACCACTGAACTAACAGATCATAAATACTTCAAATGGGATAATTCAAAAATAAAGAGAAACTACACATGAGAAACTTTTCACCCAATATTTCAAAAAAATCAATTTTTCCAGGAAAATGTTCGAAATAAAAGTGATAGACATTTATCGGTTTCGACAGTATACGACGTTTGAAGAAAATCGGGAAAAATTAAAAAAAAATTCTGTAAAGTTGCACTTGCAGTTGATAATTCATATAATAATAGGTTATAATTTATGTAATTTATAAGAAAGGAAAAAAAAATTAAGTTCTGAATAAGAATGATTTCCGTAATTTATGAAAATTTATATTACTTGTGAATGAAGCGAGAAAGAATACACAAGTATATATACAAAACACCATGTACATCAAGTATATATCTATATATATATTTATATAAAATAGTTAAAAGTTAGAGAGTATGGTGCTAGAAGTAAGTGATACTCATTAGCTTGTCGAGTGTTAAGTGGGGCTTAAAGAGTGGATTCAATTGAAAGAAGTGAACAGATGGAGGGGGTAAATGAGGAGGAGAATCCAATGGTGCGAGATAAGCAAGAAACTTTAGCTGTTATACACTAACGTTACCCAGCAGTTGAAACTACCTTTCTACACGCTTGTCTAACAACACGAACAGAAACACAGACATACAAACATTTAGACAGACACACAGAGACACATTTCTAACAATCGTGCACAAGGTTTAGACAAGCGAAATACAAAAGTTATATGTTTAAGGTAGTAGGATATTTTCATTACCCGTAATTATTATTTTTATTTTTTTTGCTTTCTCATACTGCAGGTAAGAGGAAGCATTGCAATCGTCTCACATTTTCGAAATTGAGCTTTTACCGGAAATACATGTTTGGAGAGCCCCTGAAAACGAAAAAGTAGTTTCTAGAAAAGTGTGCGTGGGTTTCGGTCATCATCAAGACGGAAAATCTCAGAAAAACACGAACTTGATATTTTGTTGAAATTGACCAGGAGACCTGACAATAGTTTTTTTTTTTGTCAAAATCGTTCAACCGGAAGTACCACTTTACTGAATGGATTTTTCAGCTTTCTTTTGAGTTTTTTTTCGAAAACGGCTTCAATTATTTTCTTTAACCTTTGTATACGAACTACACATAAAAGAGCTACAATTCTTTTTTTTCTTCCAGGGTTTTCCCAAAAGTGAGGATTCCCTCGTCCAAATTCATTTTTCCTTGGGTCGTTTAGCATTTTAAGGATTTTGTATCGGTGGAGGAGCTGGTGTGACCCGATAATCCCCAACCCGGAGGACCAGGTGTTATGATAGAAAAAGTGATGAAAAATAGGAAGGGGAAAGAGGTTAGAGGATAAGGGAAACTCTGAGAACCACGGACAGTGGAACTCAGTAGTCCTCTTTCAGTTGCCTCTTACGACAAGTAGAGTAGAGTATTCTTAACGCCCACCCCAGAGGCATACAACTCTTCTTTGAAACATTAATTAACAACATAAATATACCAAAGCTAGTACAATGTACAGAATAATGGTGTTTTTATATAGAAAAATGTGAAAGTTCCATTCTTTTTTGGCTGAGTGTATATAAATCAAATACACAGTGTAATAAAATTAAGTTTTATTTGGATTCAGACATATTTTGGTGGTATCTGAACACCCTAATCAAGTTATCAGGTAGCGCGCAACAGGACCTTCAAAAACAGTCAATGAGAGATTATTAATTAATTTCTACTAGTATATCCAAACTCTCTGACAATTTCACCGTTTGAAACGCCTGTAGATGCAATTTACAACTGTAGACGCAATAATTGCCCCTGTAACAAGTAAATAGTTTGACTGATAATGGTCCTCCACCGACCAGGATGGCGATGGGTTTTTCTTCTTTATTTATTTTTAATTTTTTAAATATACCAAGGTTCCCTACTATCTGATAAGGTTAGCTTCCGAGTTTTTTTTTAACAATGCTGGCTAAATATTTAGCCCTCTAAGCGCTGAATGGAACCCTGAATTCTCGCACCAAAGGCGAGCGCGCTAGCCACTAGACTAAGCGTGAGGGCAAGTCACTTAATCGTTTTTTAAAATTTAGAAGAAAATTTGTTAATTGGAACTGTAGACAATTACAGTAAGAGAAAGTTGGCGTGTATTTCTCAACAAAAATAAATTTGTTTTTCGAATAATTTTCATTTAAATGAAAAACTTTCATGAAAATTACTTTCCACGAACTTAAGAGTTGGGAAACCTAATATCATAGTTATTGCTCAGCGTTGGTAACAAGTGTAATTTGTTCATCACCCTTGCTAATCTCTTATAAAAAAAAACAGAAAAAAAGAGTCTTACAAGAAGTGTTCACAGTTTTCCCTCCGTGCTTCCTGATGCAGTAATTTTATCCGAAAGTATTTTTTTTTCTGTTTTTTCCTCCTTATACTTCTTCTTATAAAAAACAGCTCTCAGATTCACCCTTATAATATTCAACTTTTAAGGCTTCTTTTATTTTATTTTTGTTTGTTTTTCTTCTTCACTTGCAGACCATCTTATCTTTAATTAATGGTATTGGCTAATTAGCAAAGTCTTGGTGTATTGTTAAAAAAGAATGAAGAAGGTCGTCTTCTGTAATAAGAAGTTTTGCCAGCATTCTTTTTTTTATCTTTTGTTTTTAATGTGTTTTTAGAAGACTAAAGAATACCTGATGGTTTGAAAATTTATCTTCGCAAGTTATTTTTTATTTTTTTTTTTAAATTCTTTTCAGTTTTTTCTGGGAACCATTACTTTTTGTAACTTGAGTTTTTTGTTTTTAGTACTATTATTTTAACATTATGTTAAATTACAGGCCCATTTTTCTATTTAATCATTTATTATTAATTATAAGTGATAACTAATTACCAGTTAAAAATTCTTTTTCCATAACGGCTGGATAATGTGAAATTATCCAATTAAACATTGGTGAATAAGGTTATACTTTTAATCTCTTTACTTTGTCTTAAAAAACTTTTGAAATCAGACATATTTTAGTGGTATCTGAATACCCTTATCAAAGACAGTGATAGCGCGCAACCGAACTTTCGAAAACAGTCAATGAGAGATTATTAATTAATTTCTACTATTATATCCGAACTCTCTGACAGTCAGATTCACCGTTTGAAACACCTTGTCAACTGGACACATGTCGATTTTTTCTCTTGCATCAACGGGAAATACAATTTGACCGCGATCCATCCATTGACCACCTGTCTCAGTATTTCGCCAGTAAAGCCACTATTCTTTTACATGTCAGATGGACTTTTTAAAGAAGCTGGGAAGAATATCTCTGGATATTAAAAGTAAAAAACAATGTTGCCAACTTTCAATTAAACAAAATTTAAGATTTCGATGAAATTGAAAATATATTAATAATATTTAAGTAAAGTACACATTTGTTTTAACATTTTAATGGATGTATAGAAATAAGGACCGTTTTTCATAAAAAAAAAAAATTACTACTTTTTATGAATCGTTTATTAATTTTTCAAAATATAACCCATTGTGATTGACTGTTGTAAGCCATCTTTCTGCCAGCTGTTGGATCCCTCGCTATACCATTCTCCTTGGACTTAGAATCAAAAAACCACAGCACTCCAGCTTCAATTCAGTGAAATTTTTAAGTTTTCTTCTGCAAAGAAAGTGTGCCATGGACCGAAACAAATTGTAGTCGGATGGACCTAAGTCTCGACTATAGAAGTGGATGTAAAAGAAGTTCAATGCCATCAAGTTCTTCAATTTTTTCATTAGTCGAGCGTTATCTGCCTGGGACAAAACTTGTTTACGATTGACCCAGCTGGGATAACGCTGGGCAATTTTCCGGAGTTCATAAAATGTCAATCGGGAACAAATTCGTGTATGAATTACTCCTTCATAGTCTCAGAAATCCAACTAATCTCTTGCACCAACTAGAAATACCATTTGACCGCGATCCAACCATTGACCACCTGTCTCAGATTTCGCCAGTAAATCCACTTCTCATCACATGCCACTATTCTTTTACATTTAGATGGATTTTTTAAAGAAGCTGGGAAAAATCCATTCTCCTGGCGGCCTGTTGTGGTGTTAGTTGATATGGCACTATCCACATCTCCTTCTTACCATTCCCATAATATAGAGATGGTGGCTTACAGAATCTTTACATACTGCAGCAAGTGTAAGATTACGTATACGTGGGGATTCGAATCGACAGCTTCCCGTAAAGCCTCAACAACGTCATATGATGGCCACCCTGAACCTGTCACTGTTTCTAAGGACGTATCACCACTATCAATTTTTTTGAACCCATGCCGAGCAGTACGCTGATCAAGTACATCTTCCCCTTTGATTTCGCATAGATAACGCAGAGTACAGCTTCAGCAACTGCACACTTTTTTTCCACCAGGAACATAATATTCTATGAAGAATATACTATATAAGCAGTAGTGTGCTGTCTTTTGTAGTGTACACATCTATTGTATTAGGCGTATGTACTTTGTACTAGACCAGTGCATATTACAGTGTATCAAACTATAATCTAGTTCACATTTATTTCATTTTTTCTTTTTTTTTTCTACATTTATTTTACTTCATGTACTTTTTCTCTCTTTTTTTTTTTTTTCCTCTTGGTTGAAGTGATAATTTGCTTGGTAAAACACGCAAATAGATAATGCCACTTAGTGGCATTTTTTCTGCTGATACTATGGCAGGCAACTCTAATAATGTGTCTGAATCCAGGAATTCAGATAGTGAAAAGCGTAAAAAAGAGATAAGTCTAATGAGATAACAGTGAGTACCCATAATAAGTATGAACCCTTATCAGAAGCTGAAAGTATGGACGAAGATGATTCTTCTCCAGTAAATAAACAACAGATATCATCTGTAAAAAAGTCAGTTAAGATTCCTCCAATTGTTGTATACAGCTATCTTAGAAATCATACAGAATCTCTGAAAGCTCTACGATCGGCATGCAAGCAAGACTTTGACGTTAAATATAGAGGAAACAGGTTGATATTTCTGGCTAAGTGTAAAGAAGATTATACCAAAATTATTAATGAAGTAACGACAGCTAAACTTGAGTATCATACATACACACCAGCTGATGAAATTAACCACACTTTAGTCCTAACGTTACTTGTGACGAAATTAAAATTGATCTATCTGAAAAAAATCTATCTTCCATTAAGATTACTCAAATGTCCAGAAAAGATATTACCGGTCAGACGGTTACGTTTCCTATATTTATTGTGACGTTCGATAAGTCAGTTAATATAAAAGATGTCATAGCTAATAACAAAGTATGCAGCTGTATTGTGAACTGGGAACGCTATAAAAATTTTTCGGGAGTCACACAGTGTTATAAGTGTCAATCCTTCAATCACATAGCGAAAAATTGTTATCGTAAACCAAAGTGTAAGAAATGTGCTGGCCCACATCTTATTGAAGACTGCGACTCACCACCTGATAGTTCACCGATCTGTGCTAATTGTAGTGGTAATCACCATGCGAATCACCAGAGCTGTCATATTCTTCAAAAACATATTAAAAATCGTTCAACATTGGCTAAAGAAAGTAAGTCGCTTACGAATGTTTCATTTCAATTGAATTCCTCGCATTTTCCTTCATTACCTAAAAGTAGCTACTCCAATATAGCCGCATCTGCATCAGCTAACTCTAATTGGGGTTCCTCTACTCCCAGAGAGAATAACTTCTCTTCTAAAACAGTTTCATCACCTTCAAATAAAAACCCTACTTCTGCATGGAGCGTACCTTCTGACAACTCATCTGCAGATTTCTCGTTATTTAGCTTCTTGCATGATATTAAATCAATATTCTCTTCTCTTAATTTAATAAATGTCTTTTCTCAATTAAAGCATTGTTTAGAAAGATTAAAGCAAGCCCCTGATTCACTCAGTAAAATGGGTATTATTGCAGATTTTCTCTTTAGCTTAATATGAATGTAAAAACTAAAATATTATGCTGGAACTCCAGATCTATTGTTAATAAGTCTCTTGAATTATCCCATTATGCTCACAAATTTAATATTGACATAATAGCTCTCTGTGAGACATTACTAAAAAAAAAGCACACATTAAAGAGTAATGGTTATAATATTTACAGAAATGACAATGGCAGGGGTGTTGCTTTATTAATTAAAAACAATATAAAACATTACTTTGTACAGCTACCAGCACTTAAAACTCTAATAGCAGTAGCATGTGTAATTGAATTAAACAATACAGAAATTTTACTAATTTCCAGTTACCTATCGCCTTCTGTAAAACTAGATTGTCATGATTTGCGCACTCTGTTTAATTTGCACAAGCATGTTATTTTAGTAGGAGATCTTAATTGCAAACATGTTGCATGGAATTGCTTTTCAAATAATAGAAATGGCAAGATCCTGCTTGATTATGTAATTAGAAATAATATAGTGATTGCTGCGCCTGATAAACCAACTTATATTCCCGATCGTTCTAACGCTCATCCCAGTGTGCTTGATATTGGCCTAATAAAAAATATTAACTCTGTTATTACGTCTGACTGCCACTGTGCCCTCTCGTCAGATCACAACCCTGTTATTTTAAGCATTGGTGGTAAAGTTAACACCCTACCCACTAGGTATGTGTACAACTATAAAGCTGCTGATTGGAAAAAATTCAGATCATTAATGAACAATAAATTAAGTATAAATCCTCAGGCAGTGCATCATAATGATATCGACATGCCCTAAACTTTCAAAATGTCCTAATAAAAGCCGCAAATGAATCTGTTCCTAAAATAACTATAGGTAAAAATTCTCAACAATTGCCGGGAATTATTTCAGGTTTAATAAAAATTAAAAATATTATTAAGAAAGCATTTTCTAAACACCGACACCGTTGGTTGAAGAGAACTCTAAATAAGCTAATTGTACTTATCTCTAAACTCTTGCAGCTCCACAGAAACCTTTCCTGGAGTAACACCCTCTCTCAGTTGTCTCCTCGTGATAGCAAATTATACAAAATAGTTAAAGGTGTGCAAAATAAAAGCCTACATATCCCACCACTTTCCTTAAACATTAATGCCCATAGTAACAGGCAAACAGTAGCGCTTAGTAGCTATGCATACACAGCTAAACACAAAGCCACAATCTTAGCAGACTTTTTTGTAAGTGTCCACCGTATGAACACTGACATCGGTGTGCCTTCTTTTACACGCCATGTACTCTCTACTACTAAAAAAATTTTTGGCCCTATAGATAAACATACCAATTGCAAATTAACCTGCCCCAAAGAATTGAAAGCAGTTATTTCTAAATTAAGAAATAATAAATCACCCGGGATTGATGGTATCAGCAACAGGCTAATTAAAAATATTTCAAAAAAAAGCTTAATATACCTCACTAAAATTATTAATTACATTTTAATGTTCGGATATTTTCCTAATCTGTGGAAAACTGCTAAAATAATAGTAATTCCTAAACCAAGTAAAGACTTGTCCTTACCCAGCAGTTATCGCCCCATTTCACTACTGCCATGCCTAAGTAAAATCACCAAACGTATTATTCTAAAGAGACTCAGTTCATTTATTGAGGACAATAAGCTAATTTGCTGTGAACAGTTCGGATTCAGAGCTCATCACTCCACCACTGCACAACTTGCCAGGGTTACAGACCTTATTGAGCATAATTTCAATTTAAATAAGCACACCGGTATGGCGTTAATCGATGTAGAGAAGGCGTTTGACTGTGTATGGCATAACGGTCTAATTTATAAGATGATCAACTATAAGATTCCCAGATACCTTGTGTATGTATTGAAAAGTTATTTGGAGAACAGAAAATTCAGTGTAACAGTTGGTAGTTGTTCCTCAGATTTCAGACATATTTCAGCTGGAGTCCCCCAGGGCTCTGTTCTGGGGCCAACACTTTTTAATTTATATATTGACAACCTCACTAAACTAAAGGTCAAAGCCGGTTGTGCTCTCTATGCCGATGACACAGCTTTCTTTATATCGTCCTTCAGAGTTGATACAATCACCAACCACCTCACAATAGCATTAGAAAAAAGTTTTAAATATTTTAAAAAATGGAGGATAAGACCCAATGAAGCGAAAACTGAAGTTATTTTGTTCACACGTAGAAGGCCTGTTATCAATAAATTTGTTAAAATTAACGGCAGCTCACTTCCCTGGAAGAAGGAAGTGAAGTATCTTGGTCTAGTACTTGATTCTAGACTAACTTTCACTAGACACATAAATACAGTCAGCGATAGGTCATTGGGTCTTATCTGTAATTTATTTTCTCTACTAAACAGGAACTCACAACTGAATATTTATAATAAAAAATTATTATACTATTTATACATTCGCCCTGTATTACTATACGCTGCTCCGGTCTGGTCTAACACCTGTGCTACTAACTACAATAAACTGCAAAGAGTGCAAAATAAATGTCTAAGGCTGATTGGCTCTTTTCCTAGGTGGACCGCGATTGATTATATGCATGCTGTGTTGGACGTCCACCGCTGTTTATAAACTCACTGAAAAATTTATAAAATCTTGTACACTCAGCGTACACAGTCACATTAATACCATTGTTGATTATAATATAGAGACAATGAAGTACAAAAGATACAAACATAAGCGTTTGAAGCATGTTTTGCTTTGAGTCAACTTCATGTTAAGGTTTTTTTTGTTTTTTTTCCTTAATTTGTAAAATTTGATTTCTTTTAATTTTAGTTTCATTTGTATAATGTTTTGTGTATATAGGCAGACGGCCTGAAACACTTGATGTAAAATGTACCTGTATATATGTAAATAAAATCTTTTTCAATTTCAATTTCAAAACTATATAAGCATTGATAGAATTCCAAATTTGAAGTACTTCGTTAACCGGAAGTGCGACTTTACAGACTAAGTTTTTGTAGAGTTTTTTTTTGTAATTTACTCGAAAACGGTTTTACGCTAAAACAATTTTTTTCAAAACTTGGAATGCTGAGTGCACAGAAAAAAGTATCACTTTCATTTGTTACATTTTTCCGGAAAAATACTTATTTTAGAGAGTTTGTTTGGAGCCCAGTTAGGTTTAAATTTAAAAAGCACAAGCTTTGTTGGTTTTTGACAGACACGTCCGCACAGGTCTGTCACAGCTATAATCCCCAATCGCCATGTTTATGGCCAGCCCAACTAATTAGTGTAAAGTTGCAATTTTAAAGAAAATTTCTTGATAAAATTGTATTAAGAGAAAGTGTTGAGTGTGCACACCATTTTTTTCATATTCAGGAAGGCTTTGAAATATGATTTCCATTGAAAACTCAATTTAGAAAATAATTCCTCTTACAACTATAAGAGAAATTAACAATTCGTCAACATCGATAAAAACAACTGATCTTTCACAAGGCTTTATTACTTTTATTAATCAATAATGAGTTCACACATTCTATGAACCATAATTTCTAGTTATACGTCTAGACTGATGTTATTCTAGAATTGGACAGTTGTTATGATTATAGTAAAATTTCTGGACATTGGTCAGCAAATATGTGTGCGTGTGTGGGCGGGCGCACGTGTATTTCTATGTGAAGAGGAGAGGAGTCAATGACACGTGACCTGCCTTACTTTATATTGTTTTGTAAGTTCCAGCTTTATGGAACATAAATACTTCTTGTAGAATTATGTTTTGAGTGTGTCCGCACGTATATATAATACATGAATTTGAGCGCTCTGCCTCTCTGAGTTGTGTGAATCATCCAAACATCATAAATGTCATTATTATTGTTAGATTGAAATGGAAAAATTTTTGCAACACAGGCTCTGCCCCAGCTTAGGAAAGATTATCATTTAGTGTTATTCGGAGCGTGTTACAGAGAACAGTGAAATATTTCAATGAGTGTTACGGTGAAGTATTCTCTATAGGATGTCTTGTCCACGCGCTTTTCGTCATCAAACTCCTATGTCTTTCCACTAGTAATTACAGGTAATTCGTCTAATAAATTTATTTATTTTTTTAAATTTGCAACTACAGGATAACAGAAGGATTTTCCAAATTTGTGTTGTTGCGATTTTCTTCTCCTGCTCCTGTAACAAATAAATAATCGGACTATAAAAGAGGCGTGAATGGAGTTGTCACCTATTCGTGATTATTATGTATTGGTTCTGTTAGATACCTAGCACACAGCGTGGATATAAGGCGAAGAATTTTGGACTTTCTGAGGACTGGACACGGTAGTCATTTGAATGTTTGATTGATCCCTAATATTTCGAGTCCTTAAGTCCATATCGGTTTCAGTATTGCGCTGCATATCGGTACATTGTTGTTCAGCGTTAGTTTTGATCGATCGTCAGGAATCTTTCTGCGGTGTGCTTACGGCAGTGACAAACTCAGCTTTTACTCCTGGATTTGCAGCAAATCTTAGGTTTGATGAAGAATTACCAGTGGCCAAAGACAAGCGAAAAAGTTCATTAGGGGACCATCGTAGAAGTTTACAAGGCCTTAAGAATTATGGTGAGACTGTTGTCCGGGTAATGTAGGTATGGGCCTGTTGTGGCCTTGCCAGTAGTGGACATTGCAGATTTTACCGCTCCATGTCCTCTGCGATTTTATGAGGGCCTAGCAAGAGCGAGATTCCTCCAGCTGGACCAGGATTCGCCCGCGGCAAGAGCTATACGGAAGCTCCTCTCTAGCGGCTTTGGAGTCTGCTTGTGACCACTAGCTTTGCGTATATGGAGGATTTCACAACTGATCCATTTGGGTGGCAGTGATTGTGGGCAGTTTGGACCAATATCCCTTTCACTACTTTTTCTATTGTAGTAACGTTTTTTTAGTTCTTGTCTTTTAAGTTTTGTGCGTAACTTGCTGTCGGATCCTTTAGTGATGTCTAAACGGAATAGCGATTTTTTTTTTTGAGCTATGGTGTTCACATATAGACACAGATACATGAGCTTCTTTTTTTAAAAAAAAAACAAAAACACTTTTTCTGACTTAAAACGTGTATTTTCGGTCAAAACTCGATAACAGAAATTTGACACATTACAATACTTCCTTTCATTAGGAGTAAGGGAATGTAAACATCTGGGGAGAAACACGCTCACATGACTTTCTCTTTCTGCAGTTTATGTAAAACCCTCAACCGCAACCGAAAACGTTTTTAAATGAAGTTTCTTGGTAAAAACATTCAACTAAAAGTGATAGATCTCTCTCTGTATTCAAAGTTAGTGCAACAAATTTATTGAAACCGCGTTTTTATGGTGAAAATAGCAAAGCTCTAGAAAATCTGTTCAGTAAAAACGCACTTCCGGTCAGGACAACATATTATTGCTTCAAACTCGGAATTCGCCCAACATTGTAAAATAAACAGAAATAGTACTGTAGAGGAAAATGTAACCCCCACCGCTCCCCAAAGAGCCCTAAAAAGACCCCAAATAAAAGTTACAATCCTCTACATGTGTACCAAGTTTAAAGAAAATCCAAGAAAAGCTTCCATTCATTATTGCTAATATGCTAATAATTTCTAATTAAATTTTTTGGACAACAAATGAATGAACTTTATTTGTATAGTTGTACAAATATAAAGATACAATATTATACACTTCTTTAGACAAATAAAGTAATAAATATTATTGTTATTTTTGAACTATACAAAAGAACCCAATTTTTTTTATTTATTTCATTTTTATTTATTTATTTGGTTATCCTGTTAATGCACTTTGTAAATTTCGGATTGAAGAGAAAGGAGAACATGATCTACTATCCACTATACCGTAACTCACACATGATTGCGGTCATTCTGTGCCGCGCTATTCTGTGCCGCGCTATTCTGTGCCGCGCTATCCTCAGCAGATCACTTCCTCACAGGTTTTTTTATTTCATCTTCTCAATCACATTGTCACATCATCCAAACTGCTCTCTCTCTCCATGTTTGCTCTATAATATCCTTTTGGCCCATCTGTCGTCATCCCTCATTATACGACTTGCCCAGTCCCACTTCCTTTTAATTATCCTTGTTAAGCCATTTTCTGTCTCTTCTAGATATTTCTACTATATACCTTATCAAACTCTTGACTCTAATTCTTAATTTTTGCATGGCTTATCTGACCAGAATCCAAGTATGTTAAATGTGGCAAGACCATTTGTCTCATAACTTGGTTTTTAGCCTAGTGTCGCCTCGAGATTTCAGCAAGTGTTTATTGTTGACCATTTTCCTCCACCCTGATGAACACCTTCTTATTATTTCCGGAACAGACTATGCAGTTTATGCCCGTCGTAAATTACTTCTTCTCGCTTTGGCGATATACTATGTAATGGTTGTAGGAGGAGATGTTGGTTGTAGATGTTGATTGATAAATAACACCTCAATATCGGTATAAGATATATAATTGATATATATGTATATGACTGACTGCCAAGGACTGTCTACTTTACACTACAAGAACTGAACAGACAGACTGACGTGGCTAAACGATATGTACAATTGAAGTGTAAGACTGTGAACAGAATTCGCTTTTTTGACTCCGTCTCTCGTTTATATATCCAACTGGCCTCTCCTCTCTTCTCTCTCGAGAGGGGCTCTTTCTCTCTGATGCGTGGTGGGGGTTCACTCGCTAGTGTGGATGAGTAGTGGGGGTTTACTACCCCTACATCATCCCCCCTCCTGAAGTAATTTTTCGTTGGCGAAAGATTAGCGTTGGTAGCTTGGCTGAAATGTTGTTGATGCTGCTAAATTTATAGCATATTTGGCTAGTGATATGCGACTAGCATGCTGTTTTTATGAGAGCCAGAATTGTCATGTCTGTTATAGAGAATTTAAAATATGGAGCAGTCTTTGGCAGTAATTTAAATATGTACATTGAAAGAAATTTTTACATGGTTGGTCATTAACATAATTTGAGAAAAAAAATTAATAATACATGATATTTGATCTGCATTTTTGGTTAGAAATATTTAGAGATCCATTAATTATTTACATTTGTAATCCAGATGCCATTGAAAATTTAAAATTATTTACATATATTGAACTTAAATACTAACGTATTGTTAATTTTTGCTGAATTAAGAATTGTTAATTAATATATGGAAACTATATTAAAATTACTAGTGAAATTATGTATATATAGATACAATTTTTTATTTGCATAAATATTATTATATAAATAGTTAATAATAGTGATACGGGCAATAATTAATAATAGTGATAAGGACAATAAATGAAATAAGTATCCTGATGAAGAAATACAATTTTTGTATATAGATAATATGAATAAATACGATGATTAAAGGAATAGTGTTCTGGTAATAAGCTAGAAGAATTTAAATATATCCACTTTTATTTATATTTGTTTCACTCAGTGCATATATTTAAGATGCAAGGAGTAAGGAATTTGTGGTGTATTATTTAGTGTGAATGTTTGTTTTGTTTATATGTTTGTTTTGTGGGTTTGTCGACGAATTAAATTACTTTTTTATTTTTGTTGCTTCCAACCAGGGTTGGAGTTGTCATACGATGGCTTATGAATCAAGGTGCAATGATTTAATGTATTTGTTTAAGTTGATTTCTGAATAGACGATGCGATGATTTTGTTTTCTAAATGGTTTTATGCATTATTTGCACGCAGAAATTTGTTTTATGTTGTGCGAAGAAATTTGTTTTATGCATAATGTTGTACGAAGAAATTTTGTTTTACGAAGAAGGCCTTGATAGAAACGTTTGCTTAATTTATGTAAACTTAATATTAATTTATAACTAGTGGACGAAATCGATTTCTTGCGAGCAGGAATGCAGGAATGCGCAGCTAGGATACGGCCGTAAGGAGAAGTGGGTGTGAGCTCATAAATAATTAATTAATTATTCGAAGTTCGATGAATGTCTGCATAATTAATTAATAATTCGAAGTTCGATGAATGTCTGCAGACTTAATTAATAATTCGAAGTTCGGTGAATGTCTGCAGATTATGTCGACAGAATTCGAAGTGCTAAAGCTAGATAGATTAAGCGAATATTTTGTTAGTGGTAAACAAGTATTAATATAGCATTAATAAAAAATATATGAATGTATATGGCCATTTGAAAGAAAATTATTTAGTTTATAATAGCATTATAAAATATATATGAATGTATATGGCCATTTGAAAGAAAATTATTTAGTTGGGGTGTCGATTTTAATCACCCTTCAAGGTACATGTGACAAAGAACAATTAAAAGTAAAAGTAGTAAGTATAATAAACTGGGTTTTTACCAGGTGCAGAAAGATATCTCCTTTTATTAGTACTTCCATTGTTCGGCAATTCCTTGAAGATTAAAATTTCCCAATTGACCTGGGAAAATCCTTTCCTATTGAATGTGGCTGGAATTCCTTCCTAATGTTAGTAAGGGGCTATGCTTATTGTTATTTCACCCTTTTGTCGACGTTTTTATTCTATTAAACAAGAAGCAAATCAATGAAATATATCTAAGAATTAAGGGTTTTTACCTGTTTTGTCGGCGATGAGACAATGCTGTGGAGGTTGTATTCCATTTTTATAATTTTTCCAGTATTTTAATCCTGCAATAAATTCTAGCATTGTACAGTTTGTTAAATTTCCGTATTGTTTGTTTTTCTAAAATAAGAAATTTATTAGTAACAATTCTCTTTATGACTCCTTTTGCTGGTATCTAAAATAAGAAATGTTTTAGTAATGCTTGGTATAAAATTTCATAAAATTCAATGTTTAAATAAATAGAGTGTTTAACGTAAAATTGATAAGAATGAGAATGTATATTGTTTAAATAATACATTTTCAAAATGCCTGGGTGTATTTACTGGGATATTTATGTTGAATTTATTTAAAATTTTTAATTAAAATGTTTATTTTTGAATTTAAATTTTGAAATTAATTTTGAAATTTTTCCTTGGACTAGAGTATTATCTCCTCCCAACACCAGGAAAATTTGTCTAAATTTTCCGAAAATGTTATTAAATGTTTGCCTTTCTTGGCCGTAGATATTTTATGTGTGTTTGTAGGTTTTTGTCGTAGATGTGCTTTTTTAATTTTGCTTAGATGCACTAATTTTCTTTCATTATCATTTAAGGTAATTAGTGCAGTCTGGTTGGAAAATATTTTGTAAATTTGGTACGGGCCATGATATTTTTTTGTGAATTTTCCCGTGGGCGTAAAATTTTTTAAATAAACGTTATCTCCTACATAAAAATTTTGTTTTGAAACACTTTTATTATAATATTTTTCCCTTATTTGTTTGGCTTTTTCATTATTATTTTTTGCCTGTTGACGAACTTTTTGAATTTTTTCATATAGACATTTTGTATGAATGTTAAAATTTTGAATGTCTTTTTGTGGATAGTTTAGTATCCAGGGAAATTGAAATTTGGTACCAAAAACTAGTTCATGGGGGGTAAAGTTTGTGGATACATTTTTCGTTGAGTTGTGTGCAGCTTTAATTAATGGCAGGTAATTATGCCAATTTTTGTCACTTTGGACATAGTGAGATATGTTATTGGCGATGTCTCTATGATTCTCTCTAATCGTCCATTTGACGCAGGGTGGTATGGCGTCGTGCACACTTTTTTAATTTTTAACAGTGCACAGATTTGGAGTAGGATGGTGGACGTGAAATTGGTACCCAAATCTGTGAGTAGGTACTTTGGCGTGCCGTATCTGGTGAAGATATGGCTAACAATAATTTGAGCAATAGTCTCCGCTTTTTGGTTCGTAATTGGAAACATTTCCAAATAGCGGGAATATTGACAAATTATTGTTAATTTGTATTTGTATTCTTCGCCTGTTAGAATATTTGTTGATGGCTCTAGCGGTCCAACAACGTCAATTGAAATAGCTTGCCAAACATTAGTTGGCTCGCTAAATGTGCCTATTGGTGGTTTATAGGCGTTGTCGGTTTTTCTAGTGGCGCAACTATGACACGTCTTGACATAGTTCTCCACGTCTTTGGTCATGTCAGGCCAGGAGAATTGAGTTTTTATGCGGTCATATGTTTTTTGTCTGCCATAATGACCAGACAATGGGTTGTCATGATACAGCTGTAAAACTGTATCACGCATTTTGCTTGGAACAAGAATGTTGTTGTCCAGCACATTGATTAGAAGGCCTGAATCATCTGTCGTGTAATTTTTTGATTGGGCTAGACGTCGGCATTGCTCATCTTCAGCCTGCTGCTGAGCTATTTCTAATAAGTCGATGTTTGGGTAATATTCTGGGGATATATCGGTGTTGATGCAGCCTATATATCTACTTAACGCATCTGCATGAGCGATGTTTTTACCCGATCTGTGTTCGATGTAGAAGTCAAACTCACTTAATTTCAGTGACCATCTGTATAATTTAGAATGCAGGCCTTTTAAATTTTGAAGCACTGCAGAGCTGAGTGGTCAGTTATTATTTTGAATTTGTAGCCGAAAATGATATATCTGTACTGTTTACAGCCAAAGAGAATGGCTAACAGTTCTCTTTCCGTAGTGCAGAGTCTTGTTTCAGTTTCAGACAGTACGCGGGATGAAAAGGCTATTGGACGTTCTTCGCCGTTTATTTGTTGGCTTAGAATTGCAGATATGCCAACGTTGCTCGCGTCCGTAGTCAATATGAATTCGTAATTATAATTGGGGTATGCTAGAATCGGTGGGGAAATCAATTTTTGCTTTAGAATTTGAAATGCCGATGAACATTGAGAAGACCATACAAACTTGGTATTTTTCTTTGTTAAGTCTGTAAGGGGCTTGGCTATTTCCGAGAAATTATGAATGAATTTTCTGTAAAAACCTATAAATCCTAGAAATGCTCTGACGTCTTTTAATTTTTTCGGAATTGGATAGGTTTCTACAGCTTTTAACTTCTCGTGATCTGGAGAAATGCCTTTTTTGCTCAATGTATAGCCTAAATATTTGCATTCTTCTTTGAAGAAGGTACATTTATTTAGGTCTATACAAAGATTGCCCTTCTGTAATTGTGTGAGAATTTTTTGTGTAGATGTTAAATGTTCATGAAATGTTTTGCCGTGAAAAATTAATATGTCGTCAATGAATGTGTGGCATATGTCACCCGTGTAACCCGATAATAGTTTATCCATTAAACGCTGATATGATCCGCTCGCGTTCTTCAGACCGAACGGAACAGATAAGAATTTGTATGTGCCGAATTGTGTTATGAATGTTGTTTTGTCTTGTGATGATTTGTCAAGTCTAATGGAGTGGAATGCGTTTGAGATGTCGAGTGTTGTGAAGTATGTTGTGTCATGTAATGTTGATAGTATGTATTGAATGTCTGGAAGAGGATAAATTTCAGATGTGGTGATTGCGTTTAATTTACGCAAATCAACCACGTATCTGTATTGTTTGCGTAACTGGGTAATGTCGTTTGGATCGACTTTTGTGTGATCCGCAGACTTCTTCTTAACAAGAATCACGGGATGAGCCCAGTTACTCGTCGATGGTTCGATTATTCCTCTATCCAGATTATCTTGTATTAGTGCTTTCAGTATGGGGGCTTCTGAATGTGATAGTTTGTAAGGTCGACTGTGTACAGGCGGATGATTTTGTGTGTCTATGTGGTGTGTAATATCTGTAAATTTTGTTTTGTAATCTTTGTCATGAGTGAATGTGTCATAGAATGGAGAAAATGTTTCAACAATTTTGTCTGCTTGTTGTGGAGAGAGATGAGTGAGTTTCTGGCGTAATTGTTGTTGAAAGGCTTGTAATTGTGTTTTTTGTTCGTGCGAGAGTTGTTGAATAGAATTTATGGTATGTTTGTTTGATGAGTTGTACGTCTCAGGGTTGTATTGAATGTGTGCTATTGGAAAATGTTTCGTGATGCAGATTTCATGTTGTGTTGTATTTATTAATGTTATGGCACAAGCATTGTTATGTACGTTAGTCAGTGTGTGGGGTAAGTAAATTCCAGTAGGTAGACTGTCATGTTGTGTCAATAGTATGGAACCGTCTGGAATTTTTGTATGTAGCGTGTAAGTATTGACGATGTGTGATCGTGCAGGAATTTTGATTTTGTGTCTGGTTGATAATGTTTCTGGTAAAGATGTGTTTTGAATGTTGTTAATTTGTGATGTTGTGTTGTCTGTTAAGAATGGAATGACTGTTTTGTTTATGATTATGTTTGAGTTTTTGAAATTAATAATGGCTTGAAATTTTGTTAGTAGGTCTCTCCCAATGATCATTTCAAATTCATTTTTCAGTTGGGACACTATGAATTTACCTTGAATTTTTGTGTTTTGGCCTATGGATAATTGAATGTTTGACAGACCATAATTGGGAATAATCTGGTTTGTGATCGATTTTAAAATGATACCAGATTTTTCGGGCCTCGATTTGACGTGACTGGCATCTATGAGCGAGTGTGAAGCACCCGTGTCGATCAGAGCTTTAACTTTTTTGTTTTTAATTTGGACGTTGATTAATAAATTATTTGAATCGTTGAGTGCCGGGATCAAGACCGTGGTAGCCGTTCGTGAAAACGGCTGAGCGCCTAATCGTTTTTTGCATTATTGAACCAGCATGCCTTTGCAGTATGCCCTCGTTTTTCACATATCTGGCATGTTGGCGGAACCCATCTATTCGACGTATTGCCAGTATTAAATTTGTTATTATTATTATTGCTGTTATTATTACTATTATTATTATTGTTGGGCATTTGTTTTTTGAAATAGGGCCTACTTTGCCTGAAGGTACGATGGTCTGGCTTAAATTGTGGCTTTTGCCAAAATTAGTGTGCGCTTGTTTATTATTATTAAAATTATTATTTTTGTTGTTGCAGTCGCGGTTCCAGTGGTTGCCTTGACAAAATTTACAAGGCGAAGGTGGTTTAGAAATAGAAACTCGCCTTCTTTTATTTTTCACGACTTGAAATTTTTGTGTGCATTCCGAGTTCCAATGGACGCCGGAACAATGTTTGCATGGCGATGGCGGTTTGTCAGAAGACTCTATTGGCGAATCTACCTTTTTAATGGCAAATATCGAACCTTGAGGTTCTGCACTTTGTATGTCCCTGAGGGCTGTTGCATAAGTTTGAGCCTCATCAAGGTTTTTGGGGAGTTTAATTTGGACTTGGGCCTTCATGGAACTTGGAAGTGATTTTATGAAGGCGTCCGTTGTTAGCCGCTCAACTAGATTTTGTAACGTTTGTAACGGGTTTTGTTGAGCTTTGAATAAGAGAGATGTGGCAATGTGCTTTATTCTGTCAGCAAAAGCTTCCAGAGTTTCTGATGGATTTTGTTGCAAGCTCGTTATTTGCTGCAACAATACCACGGGCGTTTTTTCTTTTTTAAATCTGGCAATTAGACTTTCCGTTGCTAGTCGGTATGTTAAAATGACGTTATCATTTGTACACTGCGTTTTAAAAGTGTCAAAGAAAATTTTTGCCGCACCCGTTAATTTTAAAATTAGGATTTCCAGTTTGTCGGCTTCTGACCATCCCGAAATCGCACTATAATTATTAATTTGGTCTATAAAGGAATTTATGTCGCTATTATGGGAACCGTCGAAAACTGGTAAATTATTTATCATTTGCAAGTTCCGGATGTTTACGGGATTTGGAGCGTTGCACTTGTTTAGAAGGTACGCGATTGCTTCATCAGCAGATTTTTGTTGGCCATCGATTGTGTAGGTAGACATGATTTTTGATAGTCTTTCTTTTAAAATTAATAAATTGCCACTTGTGGAAAGATTATGTTGTTTTAATTTTTGAATAATTTCGGCTCTTTTCATAAATATGAAGTCGAAATTTTAAAAATATGAAATATACAAATAGATGTAACAAAAACTAGCGGAAATAAAATATTTAAAAGTGTAAAACTAAAATGAATAATAATTAAAAAAAATAATAGAAATTTATATCTTACCTTTTAATGAGAAATGGCTGGGTTTCGATAGCGCTGCCACCAATGTAATGGTTGTAGGAGGAGATGTTGGTTGTGGATGTTGATAGATAAATAACACCTCAATATCGGTATAAGATATATAATTGATATATATGTATATGACTGACTGCCAAGGACTGTATACTTACACTACAAGAACTGAACAGACAGACTGACGTGGCTAAACGATATATACAATTGAAGTGTAAGACTGTGAACAGAATTCGCTTTTTTGACTCCGTCTCTCATTTATATATCCAACTGGCCTCTCCTCTCTTCTCTCTCGAGAGGGGCTCTTTCTCTCTGATGCGTGGTGGGAGTTCACTCGCTAGTGTGGATGAGTAGTGGGGGTTCACTACCCCTACATACTACAATTGGAATAATACGGAGAAGGTTGTACTATATTTTTTATTATAAAAATCAAATTAATTTCATATGATAAAAATAAAATTTGAATAAAATAGTTATTGAAGGCTAGATATTATACAAGAATTATAAAGTTGCCTGGCCTAGAAGTAGAAGCTGTAATGTTTGGCGATATAGTGGTATATATATATATATATATATAATTGATACACAAGCTGGAGCTATAGAAGTTATTTTAATTAAACAAGTTTTGGGAGCACACAGCCGGTGTGTCGTAAAGTTGGTGCCAGGCTTGGCTAGAGAGAGCTCTTGCTGGCTAGTGAGACAGAGCTAGAGACACTCTCTCTCTATCTCTCATTCATTCATTCATTCTCTTATTCTTCAGCAGCGCCGTCCGACCGCCTCTTCTTCTATTCTGTTCTAGTGATCATTTGTTGCTCTCGTTCCCTCTCTCTCCCACACAAACTCTCTCCAAAGCCCGGCTAGTTTAGCACTTTTGAATCCGAATCACTTTTAACTTGACATTAACTCTCTACTGGCAAAACACTGAAAAGAGAATATTCCCGCTCTTTTGTTTTGTTTTGTTGTTGGGTTTTCTGTTTTTCCCTGTGCTCGGCAAGTCTGGCCGTGTACCGCCCACACTATCATTTCGGCCAACCCTTCTCATATTGTTAGATCCTTTAAAAACCCTGTAATAAACTGTACACACTGGAATAATCACAAACACATGTTTATTACTAACAATCATCATACTGTAAATAAACCAGCTCCGCTTACCCATCCTTTTTTTTTGGCAGTATTTAACTAGAATGGCAATGTCATTCATTAATCCCACTGGGATAATTTGATGAAGTCCCCTCCTACTAATAATTACTTCTTTATTTATTTTATTTTTATTATTTTTTATTCATTTATATATTTTTATTTTGTTTATCTATATTCTTAATAAACTCAGGACTTTCTCTTTATATTTATTGCAAGAGGAAGTATTGTTTAAAGTTTGGAAACTGAACTGAATCTTCAACAGAAGTACAGGTTTCTGGTTTCCCTCAGAATGAAAAAAAAACGTTTTTAGCAATTGGCCTTAAATTAGAAATTCCTTTTTTTGAAAATGGTTGGTCTTTTGATCTGGTTGGTCCGCAGTCCTGGAAAGCATCAGAGACATTTTCCGTGATAGCCTGCTTCTTTTTGTGGTCATCGACGGGTTTCGGGGGTTCACCCATCATCAGGAAATTTTTGTCAAACAGTGTAATAACAGACTAGCACAGAGCAAATACAGTTGATACCTTCAGATACTAATACAATACACTCAGATACAAATACAATTGAGGGTACCAACTGTATTTGCTCTGTGCAAGACTGTTATTACACTGTTTGACAAAAACATCCTGATAATGGGAGAACGCCCGAAACCGGTCAATGACCACAAAAAGAAGCAGGCTATCACGGAAAAAGTCTCTGAGACTCTCAATCTTTTATCTGACTGGCCAAGGAGAGGGTATCCTGTTAAGGGTTGGAACATTTTTGTGGTACCGCACAGTTCTAGTCCGTACATTTTATTGGGTGCAAACCGTAAAGTATAGAGTTGATCTTTTGTTCTGTAAAGTAAGTTTGGAGCGTTGTCAAAGGTGTCTGAAGCGAATGCTGGAAACGTTTGCTGAACTAAGTTCTTTTAAGTCGGGTATATGGGTTTCATATTAGTTGTTTGTCCAGTTACATACTGAGATAACGAACATGGTCTGCAGATGGAATAGTAGTGTTAGGAAGACAAGACAGGGGATAGAAATTTTTGTTTAAAAGAACACAATATATTGGATTTGTTAGGATTGATTTTTTTTTTTATCTATATCTAAAACAAATTTTTCACGGAAAAATGATTAAAATGAAAATGACAATGTGCAGTTACCATAGTAACTATCTTTGTAGCCGTTTACGAGAAAATATAAAAAAAAAATCTGAGAAACCAATATTCTGATAAACTGAACTTCCGGTTAATTGATATTCTTCAAACTGTGAATTCCAGCAATGCTTATAATGTAGTGGAATGCTTATCGTTGTAGCTGCTACACAACCGTCAAGGAAAATCAATTTTCTGGAAAAATGTTTCGATTAAAACTGATGGACGCACGTGCGTCCACTAGTGATGGACGGCGTGCCCACTAGTGATGGACGGCGTGCCCACTAGTGATGGACTGCATGCCCACGAGTGATGGACTGCGTGCCCACTAGTGATGGACTGCGTGCCCACTAGTGATGGACTGCGTGCTCATTAGTGTGCTCAGTGTACACAGAATCGTTCAAACAATTATCGTAAGAATCGCTAAAAAATGTGGGGGGGGGGATTTAGTTTGGAACACTCTGACGACTTTCTCTTACTGCAGTCTGCATAGTTATGATTGACAAATTTTCTTCAACCTATCACATTACTAAATGTATATTTGTCTTTATTTTTATATTAACAGGAGAAACTAAACTAATTAAATTACATTTTGTAGAAAGCATAACTAACCCCTCCCCGAAAACTTCTATAAATGAGTTTTTTAGAAAAAAAAAGTTCCAACAAAAGTGATCAGCCTCTATTATCCTAGTTAGTGTACCAAGTTTAATCGGTGTTTGTGTTTTGTTATTTTACAAGAAAATTGGGAAAAAAACCGGCCATTAAAAACGCACTTCCGGTCAACCGATTTTCTTCAAACTCGAAATTTTGGCAACACATTTATAATTAATATTAATTTGATAATAGATTTATATGATAAACTGAAATTACACTGAAGTGGAAAACATGCCCCCCACCCCCAAGAAAACGAAAACTTCATTAGAAGAAAAGAAATTTTTCAAATGAAAGTAGTTGCTCGTTATAAACGTAGTTTTAAGAAAATCCTTGGAGCCGTTTTCGAGAAAATCGCAACAAAACACTGACAAATCCAAGCAATAAAGGGTAACTTCCGGTTCAGAAATTTTGACAGATAACTGCTTCTTACGATGTTTCTTTTTTTATATATTGTGTTGACACAGGCACATACACACTAACATTCCTAAAAGTCTTGTTTTATTTTTTTCAGAGCAAAACTTGTATTTCCGGTGAAAAATCATTTTCGAAAATTTGACACGATCGCAATGCTTCCTGTTTGTAGCAGTAAGAGAATGCAATAAAAAAAAGGAGTAATAATAATGTTTATTTTTATAGTTTGCGGTTCAATGTCGTGCGTATATGTGTGGCTCTGCATTATGTGGGTGGGCTCCCTACTGAAAGAGTCTTGCATTTCAGGAAATATATAGAAGGCAAAGCGTTTGTGCATAGTCAGAAGGATAAGGTTTATATCGATCTGGTTTGGAAGAGAAGTGTAAGCGGCTTAAGGAACTGGCCATATGTATTGGCAGGAAGGGAACGAGAGACTGAGAGCGAGAAGGGAGAGAAAGAGCTTTGAGGGTCTGTGTGCACGTATGATGTGAAGGAACCAAGGAAGATGAAAAGTATAGAACACTCGAAAATTTTGAAACTTACGTGTAATTTAGATGGCATTACATAATTATTTTAAAAAGAAAAATCGTTTCTTATTGCTGTAATATTCAGTATCGTATACAACTTACACGATAAAGCGCCAAACACGTAAAATAGTGTCCACCCCCACTTATCATGAGAGAGAGAGAGAGTGAGAGAGAGGAAGCCAGCAAGAGAATCGGTTATAACATTCACACTATTACTACACCAGCTCCAAACACATACACACACACACACACACACACACACACACACAACCCAAACATCACCAAGTTTTTATTACAAGTGAGCGTATGTAATAGTAGAAAGATATGAAAGGTGGCCCGTCATATACAAGAAGCGGACCAACACAACCACACACAACAACAACACTAGAGGCACCTGGCGTACTGGACAGCCAACTACTTCGTGGGTGATATTGATTGGGTACCGCCCACAACTTGCTCTTATTGGATCTCAACAGTATACCCCACCATAGATACATATTTCATATCCGCCAATAGCTGACCGCTTATTATATGACCATAACTGGGGTTTGGCCTTAAAATAATGGTTAAAATGGCGGAACCTCATACTACGTAATATTAATAACTAGTTCAATAAAGTACTGGTCGGCGGTAGGTGGTCGTTGTTAAAAAGGGGACTGGAAAATATTAGAAAAAAAATGGCACAGGGGAAGACTAAGTGATGGGTTCAATGTATCCATTACACACAGTTATAGCAAAAAAAAACCTTCCTGTATGGTTATAAAAAAAAGAAGAAAAACTGACACAGTGCTGCATCCTACACTGGTGTGCAATAGAATAACTAACTAAAACAGTCCTAAAACGAAGCTAGCCAGAGAATTATTAGTCCACACTAAGCTCTTCTGCTCACTTGACGAATATCCAGAGAATGAGAGAATTGCGTGACTCAGTCACATCATCACAACAACCCTAACCATTCTCTCCCACTTTCTCTATCTCTTTTTCTTTCTTCAGCAGACCCAACCAGATTTAATACTTTATATAACATTAACTTGTAGATTATCTATCTTCAAGCTAGCAAAAGTTTTTGTCCACATTTTCTATCTCCATGGTAATAAGGCATTAGTGGGGTTGTTCCACCCTCGAGTGTAAAGTAAACTGTACTGACCATTCTGTGTATAGAGTAAATTAGTTTTATTTTCATCGAACACATAGGTACACTGTGACCAATACTACACAAATGTTACCAACATAACAAGAAAAAATATATATATATTTATAGAGAGAGAGAGAGAGAGAATTCTGATGTGAAACACTCACACGACTTTCTTTTACTGCGATTAATAAGAATAATAAAAAAGGTGGTATTTCAAGTGATTGCAATAAAGATCAGGAGACGCGCCAATAACATTTAACAAAACCAATACATTTGAAATTCTAACGTTGTGGATTCCTAGAATACAGTAAATAAATAAAAAATCTGGGTGTGAAACACTCACACAACTTTCTCTTACTGCAGTTTACAAATTTGTAATTAGCAAATTTTATAGTTGGTATACCAAATTTAATGAAATTCGTCAGAGTTCGTCGAAAACTGAAAAATCTGATCAGTAAATGCGCAATACCGGTTTACTAATTTTATTGAAACTCGGAATTTTGGCCATCTATTAATTTCTAATTAACTTTATTTGCATTGTAGAATTGTATAATCAACTATGATAGCACTTGAGAGAAAAAAACATAACTCCACACCTCTTCCGAAAGCACCCTTAAATGACTTTACCGGCAGCAATGTTTCAAATAAATGTTGTAGCTCTTTATATGTGTAGTTCATATTCCTAGTTTAAAAAAAATCGTTGGAGCCGTTTTCGAGAAAATACCAGAAAACTGAAAAATACTTTTAAGTAAAAACGTGCTTCCGGTCATCCGATTTTTTCAAACTCGGAATTTCAACAACACATTTAATTTTAATTAATATTGTTTAGATGATAGAATTGTATAGTAAACTGAAATATCACATTAGAGTAAAACCTAACCCCTCCCCTCCACCATTATAAGTTATTCAATTCAATTATAAGTTATAGCTCTTCGTATGTGTAATTGATACAAAAAGTTTAAAGAAAATCGATGGAGCCATTTTCGAGAAAATTACACACGAAAAAAGTAACAAAATCCATTCAATAAAGTGGTACTTCCGGTTGAGGAATTTTGACCAAAACCTTATTATCAGTTCCCTTCTCATAGAGTGGAGCATAAAACTTAATCAAGTTTGAACTTTATGCGATTTTTCATTTTTGAGCTAAGCTGTTCACATACTCACACACACACACACACACACACACACACACAAAAGACAGTATTTCCCTCTCGTTGCTGACAGAATGAAATTATCAAAATGCTTATTAAATTATAAGATGACCCAACTGCTCACAGGACATGGAAAGATAAAAGCCTACTTAGAACGCTTTCATATAGCGGAAACGGCGGAGTGTCCATGTGGAAATAGAGAGGACCAGACAATGGACCTTATAATTTTCCAGTGCCGTCTTTTAGGACATATTAGAATGCCACTTATTAGGGTACGCAAATCATTAAATTATAAATGGCCGATAAATAAAAAAGACCTTTTGAAAGATGATATTTTTGAAAAATTTGTAAAGTTCTGTGAACTCTTAAATCTAGACATTAGTTCATAAAAATTAATCCAGTGAAAAAAAGGCAACTTAAAATTCAATCATTTACAATTAATTATCAGAGATATTTTCCGTTATCCAACTACAATTAATTATAATATAGCAATTTCTATTAATTAATTATTAATATTACCTTATTCTATCTGATATTTATATTGTATATTAACTTTATTCGAGAACTATTTGTTGCCATTTAAGAATGTTTACATTGTTTATTTTTTTGATGTAAAAATGTTAAATCTTATGCAAATTCATAGCATGTAGTACTAATGTGGAGCATGCTGAAGTGAAGTACACACACACACACACAGACAGGCCATTTTCTAAAAACCACTTTTTTGGACTCAGGGGACCTCAAACGGATATTTCCTGTGAAAACTCGATATCGAAAATTTGGCACGATTACAATACTTCCTCTTATTAGGAGGAATGAGAAAGTAATAAATAAAGTTTTGCTGTGATCTGTTTAATTACTTATGTATGAATTTTAAAACTCGCTGGAACTGTGGTGCCGGGAAAATCTTGAAAAAACATTGAGTGATGTCTCACTTCCGGTTGATGGTTGCTTTGATTTATTATACCAAAACTTTCATATCAGAGTCGGTGTTGGGGACCTAAACGGAGTATAAAGTTTGTTTGAACTTTCTGCAAATTTTTGTTTTTTCTCACGTAAAAACCCACACACATTGTTTTCGTACTCAGAAAGTCCGCAAAACAAGTATTTTCCATGAAAAATCAATTACAAAAAAAAAATTCGACGCGATCACAAATACTTCCTCTTAAAAAAAGTAAAAAAATTATTCGTGCACCCCCTAAAATAATTCTAATTGTTTTGCTACAACAATGATTATTATTAATCTGCTATAATATTTTATTTAATTAAGATTAACCAAAGGAAATTTCATTGTTATTCGATTTATTTATATAATATGGTCTCAATTCAGTAAATAAACCTTAATGACTAAAAGCTATTTGTAGCTATTTATAAAGGGGCAGATGTGGAACTAGACATTTCAGATTAATGGTCGAATATAATTAATTCACTATTGTCATACTCAATACTAAGAGATACATTTCATTACTAATTATAGATCTGTATACAAGTTTGTTTGCTTTAACAACAACTATGCTTTATTAACAATTAATAGTTAAAGTTTACAATATTACAAACCGACAGCCCTTAAAACATGAAATATTTGCCTCAGTAACTGTTGACTGATTTATTTTCTTTTAATTATATAGCTTCAAAAAGTAATATAAACATTTGTAAATAACGAAGGGAAACCCCGCATTTGTGACAATGTTTAAACAAAAAACTACACAAAGATAGTCTTTGTTTTGCATTCTGTCGTAACAGGAAGTATTACGATCGGATTAAATTATTAAATATTACTAAAATATTCCTCTTCTACCATTCATTTAAGATAAAAAAAAATATATTCCGAATAATAAAACTGTATGACATAGTTTATTACAGATACTGGTGCAGTACGAAAGACTACTACTGAAGCATTCTATTCATCAGACATGGATTACAAAACTGTTTACAAACAATTTTTGTCCTTTCGCTAGCAAAGTTCGCAATTCCACCACTTCGAATACCGCTCATGAAGAAAGGTCAAAAAATAAAAAATAAATTTTTTTACAACTATGTAAAAATGTGATTATAATTAAATCAAAAGTACTGAGTGAAATTATACTTTTAATTACAAGTGACAAAGTAATTTTATTCAATTGTAACTAGTCCGACGTCTAGCGGCATTTAACGAAAACAAGAACGTATTTAAAAAAAAAATCCCCCAAAACAACGGATTTGAGGTTGTACTACAGAGAACAAGTTATAAAGTGAGCGAGTGATTTGATTTGTATTTAAGAACATTCTCAGTTTTCTGAATCCTTTTCATATTCTGTTCGGGTTAAACTGCACAGATATAAAGTCAATTTGATATAATATCAATTTCATCGGAAAAAAAAGAAGATTCTTAGATAGTTTTGCAAAATGTGTGGCGTTAAATTTGATATGTTATTTATTTGGTTTGTTCAATGGTGGCGCTGTCTAGTGGACTGTAATTATAAACACACTTCTTCTAACCGCATTGGTAGCTGTTAGGCTTGTCCCCTTACATTACCTCTACATTTAGTGCTAGGACAAATGAATAAAATCTGTAGTGTAAAAAAACATTATTTTATAGATAATTATATTATTAACAGCATTAAGAGAAAGTCTGTGAGATAGTCAGCATTTTTTCTTTTAAATTGAATGAGAAATTGAACAAGGAGTTTATCCACACCAATGAGAATGACTGTGTTTGAAGGCGGCAGAGGCCGTATTTAGGGGCTCAATAACTCCCCAGCTCGTTATACATATATATTTAGAGAAGTAGAGGAGTTGCCACCTTCATACGAACACACACACACACCCACACACAAACACTCGTTGCTGCTCTGTAAATATGTGTGTGTTGTAGGTAGTTCTGAATGGGGAAACTCATAGCTTTATGTAACTTTAGGCAGCCTCAATTTAATTTATATATTTCGATGCTACAGGGGTGACTCAAGCCCCCCCTACCGACCGCCTCCACCCAGCCATATCCCCCCTGTACACGGCGAGCCACACTATCACTGCATTCTGTATTTATTTATCCCATACTCCTTCTAGTTTGTCCCCGCCTCTCTAGATCAGTGCTGCTCGTTCAGCAATACGTAGGTTCTCAATTCCCTTTTAGATTTTCACGCGTTTAAACTGAGCACTGGAATAGTGAGGGAGTTTTCCAAGCTCACTATCTCACTCGCTCTCTAAAGTTATATGGTGGGGGAGTTACGTTTCCCCCTGTTCAATAGCCAAGCTTTACCGTTTTGATGGTTTAAGCGTTTGATCCGTCGTAAGGCCACTTCCCCCTACCCTCCCTCCTTCACCACTATTTTGGTATATATCTCACCGACATTCCCTGACAACCTAATTTGTTATAGAGGAGACCCGCCGGCGAGCTTTGTTGCTTAAAGATACTCCCTTCATGTTTTAGGTGCCCGGAACCTCCTATCTCTCTCCCTCACCGGCACATCGGCTCTGTCAGTATCCTTCTATATCTTTCTATCTCTGTTTCCATTGCACAATTTTGGTCTTAACTTAATTCTCTGGATAGGACCCCCCAAGCTAAAGTTGGGTATTTATTCACTACCGGATACACTGATATAACATACCAAGGCTTTATCCTACCTTGATTTATATACATTATATATAATGGTTGGTCACTTCCGTTTAGAAAATTTATTCATGTATAAATTTAACAAAATTAAGTTTCACCGGCAATACGTTTTTGAGGGTTCGTTGAGTACGAAAACAAATGTTTTTCTACGACTTTGTCTGAGTTTATAACACCAAAATATCTTCAAGAGGAAAAAAAATCGCAGGAACAACGATGTTCCGTTGAAGAACTACCATCAGATCTGGTAGCAAGGTTTTGTTCTGAAACCATCAACCAGAACGTGAACAACTTTAATGATTTTTATTTTTGTCAGTTTTTAGCGACTTTTCTCGTAAATACTATCAACAACCAGGCCGAATGGTCCAGGAAGTGGAGAGTTAAATTAAATATTAACAAATGTTATCATATTACATTCACACTCCGTAGTACATATGTCCTCCAGTACAACTTAATGGACAACTCCTACCTACTGTTGATAAAGTTCGCTACTTAGGATTCTACTTGGACAAAAGACTGATTTGAATCTTCACAAGAGACTCAAGAGACAGAAACTAAATCGACGATACAAATTACTCTCACGTTTACTCGACCGACGTTCTCGTCTTTCTCTAGACAACAAAGTACTTATCTATAACACTGTACTGAAGCCTCTATGGACGTACGGAATGGAAGTGTAGGGCTCAACCAAGCGCTTCAATTACCACTGACTACAAACCCGCCAATGTCATTAGCGCTCCTTTCTATGTTTTTAACTCTATCATTCACAAAGACCTAAATATCCCTTTTGTCCGCGACTCCATTTTATCAGAATACAAAAAATTCCATGCATCCCTTCCAGACCATCATAACCTTTTAATCCAAGAACTTTCTTCACTTTCTATCCCTGGAAACCCTGTCAGAAGCCGAGACTTCAGTGGCCAGGCTGAAACGTCAGTGGCCGAGAGATCTTCTGACAGAGTGACAAACAAATGTAAATAGGTAATTATGTAGATATGTATATATGTATATATCTTTCTCCTCTCAGTCTAACTTTCCTATTAACCCTTTTCACCAAATCCTTCCCAATAATTTTCCAAAGCTCTTCTCAACCATATTCCCTATTTCCGTTTATACATCTTCTTCCTCACTTTAAAAATATTTTGGAGAGTTGTCAATGGACAGCTGCTCCACTATTGTATATAGTTTCATTCATCAGATTTACTTGATACATGATTATGCAATTGTAAATACCTAATAGCAATAAAAAAAAAAATGCAATGTATTAGAGTTGTGCTGAAGAAGCGAGCGCATAAGAGAGGGAACGATAAAAAAAGCGAGTGAGTTTTTCTATAAACAATCAATTTTTGAACTTTTTATAAATTTTGTATTAATGTTCAAAATATAGCCTAATGTGATTGGCTTTTGTAACATCTTTCTGCCAACTGTTCGATCCCTCGCCGATACATTCCTTGGGTATGGAATAAAAAATTCGGGCTTCCAGTTTCAACTTCGGTGAAGTTATCAAATTTTCTCCCACAAAGAAAGTGTGCCATTGATCGAAACAAATGGTATTAAGTCAGATGGAGGTAGATCTGGATTATAGGATGATGTAAAAGAAGTTCAGTGCCATCAAGTTCTTCAGTGTTTTCTTTAGTCTGACGGGAGGTGTCAGGCCGAGCGTTATCTTGCTGGAACAAAAATTGTTTGCGATTGACCAAAACTGGATAACGCAGGGCAATTTTTGAATACATTCTGACTAGTTGTTGGCAGTAATAGATGATCGAATTCATGGAAAGCCCATTGGAATTGAGTTTATGATGAATTGCTCCTTGATAGTTTCGACATATAACACATAACATCGACATAAATTGCCCTCTTAAATTCTTAAATTGTCTTTTTAAATTGCCCTCTTGCACCAACCGGAAATGCAACCATTGACCGCTGTCTCAGGGCTTCGTCAGTAAATCTACTTTCATGACATGTTTAATTATACAATTAATTCCTTTGTAGAACGCATGTCGATTGGCATTCTTTGAAGAGAAATTGACAAGTATTCATTCTCCTGGCGGCCTATTGAGATGTAAGCTCTTGCGTCACCATCCTGCAATTCCTTTTTGCCTTCCCATAATATGCAGATAGCGGCTAACGGTGACTAGACACTGGTAGGTCTGCTGCAAGTGTATTAGTATTTGTGGTTGGATTTAATTCGACAGCTTCCCATATAGCCTCATCAACGCCAAATGGTGGCCGCCCTGAATCTGTCTTTCTTTATAAAGTCGTATCAACACTATTCTTTTTTTGAAACCAACGCCTTGCAGTATGCTGATCAAGGATATCTCCTCCTCTTTGATTTCACTTAGAATAAGCGGAGCTTCAGCAGCCGTATACTGTTTTTTTTTTCCAGTAGTGACGTAAGATGATTAATATATCGTAAGACGCAGCAATGGTTTTCTAAAAAGCTCATAACAGAACTGAATATTTGAAGGAGACATAATATGTATATAAACACTTTACACAGTCTAAAGATTAATATAATATCGTGTTTGTAAATATCAGACAGATGTGGATGGGTTTTGAAGTTCATAGAACTTCTTTAGTTAGAAAAACGAACATCGGTGAAAATTTGACACGAATGCCATGCTGTCTCTTCTTGCAAGGAGAGGGAAGAATAACAAAAAAAAAAAAATTAAGATATATACGCTAGAATGCGTGTGTTTTCTTTATTTGTGTTTTTTTTTGAAAAAGCTTTATTTTAGAAAACGGATTAGGTGAATGCCACTGTTGTATATTAGAAAAGAGTGAAAAGAGTATTAGAGTAAATTGTATAACTACGATGGAGAATAGAGTGGCAGAGTAATGACACAACGTTGGCTACTGGAGAAACTGGAGTGGAGAAAACTGGGCTGGAGAAAGTAAGAGCTTGTGACACAGAGAGTGAGTAACAACATATCGATCGATATGGCAGAGGAAAAGCAGCTAGTGGACTCACTTGACACTGACCAGTGTGTGTATTATTTAGGGAAGATAAGTTAGAATGAAAAAGGGGTGGAAGTTCCCCTATGGGAGATCTCTGTCTGTGTGTATCTCTTCTCTTCCCCACTTGTCATTGTTGTTAAAAGAAGAAAACAGAGAAAACACTGGGACTTTTTTTGGATGGACTGGAGTAAAAATAAAAGTCCTTCTTTTTTTCTCGGAGAGGTGGGTATATACATGATGACACACTAGTTTCCTTTCTCTCTTTTTTCCAGACGAAGGTAGTAGAAGGAGAGAATTTCTCATTCTCTCACATAGCTCTCTCACTCTCTTGCTCTTAGGGACTGGTTAAAGTCCAAGGCGTACTACTGAGAGACAATAATAGGATTCCATAACGAGCGGGCTGACCCTTGACCAGATGCGCGCGCAACTCTCTTTTACCCCTGTTCAGAAGAGAGTGGAATACCGGATAGAGGGAGAGATAGTCCTCATCTCCAAACTCAGACTATTTCCCATTCCACTTCCAAACCGCCTAGCCGCTACTATAAAACCCCGCTTATATAGTTTTCATATAGCAAAAGCAGGAATCTAGTAGAAGTGAAAATAGAAGGGACAGAAAGCAAAGAGAGAGAGAGACAGTGATAGAGGAGCTTTCTGGCGAAAAAAAGGGGGAGGCGAAATATATACAGCCAAAAAAAATTCAATATTAATAACTGCTTTCGGTTATAACTTAGGGTTGGCTAGTTTGCCTTCTACTGGGCGTGCTGCATTTCTAACCCTCCTCCCTATTTTTATATATGTATATATATATATATATATATATATAGAGAGAGAGAGAGAGAGAGAGAGAGAAAATCCATAGAGATATGAGGGATTTATTATGTAATAGAGAAATGTGGCCGGGATTGGTCGTAGGGCGGGGCTTTCTGCCAGTACCTGACGTGAAATTTAATATCTGGTTGCCCTGGGCCACCTGCTGCCTCCTGCTCTTATATATACGTATATATCTCATATACAGGACTTCTCGCTAGACTGCCACACTCCAACACTCCAACCAACCGGGGACGCTGGTAGGCTGAGGTATACACACACACACACACACACACACACACACACACACACACACATATATATATATATATATAGACGTATATAACTTTCGTCAAGAGTAACTTCCATGTTACTTTCTTCTCTATATAATACATTATATAAGTTTCATTTATTTTTTTCTTTCTTTTATAGAACGCATGCGCTACTTTTGTTTTACCTTTCCAAGATCTTTCAAGCGATAACTTTTCCATATTTTATTTTCATTTTTTCCTATTTGATTTTCCTTTCTGTTTTACATTGAATATTTTTCTTCTTCCTTGGTTGTTTAAGCAATACAACTCCCCACCCAAATCTCTTTGTTCTTTGCAAATGGCAGATTATTGCAGCGATATGAAGCTTCGTACTGAAATCTTGCAGGATATAAGTGGTTTAGCGATTTCTTTAAGAGAGACCTTAAATGATTCCAAAAGCACATACCAGCTGAAAACTTATACCAGATATCCTACCAATTGTGCTTCGTAGTGAGGCAATAGAAAATGAAATCTACTTAAAATAGTTATATAATTCAAAACAGTGTAACATCGCTCTTCCGCTAAATATAGTATATTTTTGGTTTTATTTTTATAATTAAAACTATTTAAACAAATCTGGTGTGAAACACTCACACGACTTACTCTACAAGTCAATATAATAATAAATACAACACAGTACAATACACACTATAGGAAACATTTTCTTTAAACCTGTTTAAGAGCTTGCCTTAAAAAACTTTCTAGGTATTGTCTGTATCCCTGAATGTAACTAGTATGATGTAAATAATAGTTACAAAATTGTATCTGTATTCTGAGTTTCCAAGTTTAAAGAAAATCGTCGTAAAATTTTCGAGAAAATTCCCAAAACTCTGAAATCTATTCTGTGAAGTAGCACTTTTGGTTAAACGTTTTCCGTCAAATTTGGGATTCTATCAATGTTTTAATGTATATTAATATTATATGATATTAGAAGCACACATTGCATTGAAGTATGACTTTAGAGGATTATTCCCTCAAAAAAAAAAAAAAAAAAAAACACCCTTCCCAAAACAATTTTCATATAAAAGTGATAGGTATTTATGCGTGTAAAAGCACTAACTGTTTAAAGAAAATCGGTGGAGCCGTTTTCGTGATAATCGCGAAAAGCTAAAAAAAAAAAAAAAACATTCAGTTAAGTCACACTTTCCTGTTGGTGGATATTGTCCGAAATGTCGTGTAGTTGGCAGAAGACTTACTGAAGATAGCCTTAAGTCGGGAGAGACCTAGGTTATAAGCCGGGTTACTGGAAAGACTGCTGAAGGAGGCGAGGGTCCTACTAGGACTACACAGCCAGAGGAAGAAGAAGAAGAATATAGATCTACGTTTAATTAATTCAAAGTAATTAATAATGATAACAATCACAGTAGTTAATAATAATAAAAAAAAGAAAACTTACCTACGAAAAAATACATAATTAATATTGTGATTATTGTCATATGTTCCTCTCTGATTTTAAACATACGGAAATTCAACATATTGATGGTTGCGGCGGAAGCAGCTGACCGGAATACCAAGTTTGAGCTTCCTGAGATATTTCGTTTTTGAGTTGTAACACATCATTCGCTCAAAACTTTTCTTTCGTACTCAGAGGACCTCAAAATATGTATTTTCTTACTAGGAATACAAGACAGTAAAATAAGGATATAAAATTGATAAGAATTGATCGGTAAGCTCTAGGTTGAATGTTGTCCATTAAAAAGAAGGTTAATTTCAGAAAGGATGTAATAAATTAGGTTAAAGTTAAGCAAAATTGTATTACGTTTTCTAATATTTAATTTATTATTATATTGACTTGAACATGTTAAAACAAATGTTTTACTACAAATACTGTTTTAGTTGGTTAATTAATAAAATCTATTAAGCAATAATGATATAATTAATATAGAAGCAATAAACGTAGAATTAATTTCAATTATTTTTTATTGCTATTTAAAGACAACGAATCCTACACTGATTTACTTATAGATGAAATCAATAACGCATCACTAACAAATCATTTCATCACCAATGATTCTGATGCTATAAATATTCAGGCTTTTCAATTAATAAAATCAAAAACCCTTCAAAGACTAAGTGACTTCCGTATTTCTAGATTTAGATAACCGTGTTAGTGCTAGTCAAAGTCGTATTCTATTAATAACAGTAGATATACTACAGTCACATACTATTCCCAGTAAAGGAATTAAAATTTGATTGTAATCCAGAATGATTATAAGAGGAATGCTGAGCTATAAGCAAATAACCAACCAGCCAGGCCGAAATCACCATGTACAAACTATACACAGATCGATAGTTATATTCGTTTCGGAGACATGGGCGCAAAACTGAACTACTGGGAAAGTAAGTTATTATTTTTGTTCCAGGAGATAATAACGGTAAACGGTATATGTCGGATTCGGTAAAATATTGAATTATATCCGCTCTACAAGGAGGAAGGATTGTGGCAGCCATTACATTGGGAATGTCGCGCTGGTGTGGTAGGCCACCTGCATTAATCTGCAAGTTGGGCATCAACGTTACAAAAGAGCGAGGTCATACAAATATTTCTAAGCTAACCTCAATTCCAAGAATCAGGTTAGCCAGGATGCAAGCTGCAGAATCACATCAGGTAATAGATCTCTGAAGCGAGGATAGAGGCCCTCGAAAAGATATGTGAATGTCGTGTAGTTGGCAGAAGACTTACTGAAGATAGCCTTAAGTCGGGAGAGACCTAGGTTATAAGCCGGGTTACTGGAAAGACTGCTGAAGGAGGCGAGGGTCCTACTAGGACTACACAGCCAGAGGAAGAAGAAGAAGAATATAGATCTACGTTTAATTAATTCAAAGTAATTAATAATGATAACAATCACAGTAGTTAATAATAATAAAAAAAAGAAAACTTACCTACGAAAAAATACATAATTAATATTGTGATTATTGTCATATGTTCCTCTCTGATTTTAAACATATGGAAATTCAACATATGGACATAGTTCCGGTTTGATAGTTTAAGGTCACTGAGGTTTTTTTTTTTATTAAGTTTAGATATCTAGTAGAGAGGTTATTGTTTCGTGAGACGGAAACTGAAAACCCAATCACGCACACTTGATAAAATATTCACCCAAAACATCCAAAAGGTTCGGAAACAAATGCGAGAGGGTTACAGAAAGCCGGCAACGTGCAGAGGTTGGGGTATGAATAAGGTGAATTATTGGCTGTTTTATATTATTATTATTATTTAAAATTAGGTTTTCTAATTTGTGCATAATTCAAACGAGCTATTGCATCTGTTCGCTCTAATGTCTAAAAACACACTTTTTTTTTTGCAACTATTAATTAAATTAACTATTGCAACTGTTTTAGATAATGTAAGCGATTACCTAATTTTCCCTGTTTTTACAAGAAACAATCCAAACAAACAATGTTGAAGCGAAAAAAGTGGCCCAAATAAATAGAAATAATTCCTTCTCATAGCAGTAAGAATAACTAAAAGAATCTAGTGTGAAACAGCCACACGACTTCTCTTACTCCGAAAGTAGTCGATAACTACTGAGAAATGAAGCAGGCCATCTTGGAGAATAAGAACTCTGATATTATCCTGTTCTACAGACCATCCATCCATTAACCATCCATTAATCTAAAGAGATTCAGTCTAGGATACTCTGTAATTACATTCATGTAAATTTCAAGACCTAAATCCGAGAATTGAACTCTCATTCCACTCCCACCCCCCTTCAAACAAAAATACATGATTTAAAAGATGCATTTCTTAAATCAATCGTTTTTTGTATGTTTCTTTCCCAAATTTCCCTGTTTATATATTTCTGCCGAGATGTCACTATTTTCAAAAAGAGTAGGGGGTATTTTCAAATATGTGTATTTGGTTGACTTCCAAAAAACGACCACGTTGAACTAACCCGGAAGTTTGTGATATTGATACGAGTTTGAAGTGGGAGAAGGGGAGGGGAGAGTGCAGTAACATGTGTACTGTATAGCACTAGGAAGAAAAACCCATAGAGAGAGACATATATATATAGAGCAAAAGAATAGCGTTTGAATGATGGAAGTAGGAGGGACCCTACCATCCAAAAAGCTTGCTTTTCTGCTGCAATGTCAAACTCCCGGCAAAACTCCATGTACGTATGTATATATTGAAGATATATATACAGACATATATGTATATAAATCTAACGTAGTAAGTTGGAAAGCAAGAAGAGGCTTTTCCTGTTATGTTATACAATTCTATGTTGTCAATCTTACTAGGTATTCACTTTTATTTAAATCACATCGAATACTCTTTGTTGTATGGGACACACATACACACATATACACATGTATATATATAAAACCTATATACAATATATGTATATACCATACTATACGAAGAAATACAAAAACTCTTCTCTGGCGTGTATATGTAGAAAAGCGGGAAACTAAGTCCCAGATTTGTTATTTTTTTTTTTCTGCATTACAATATTCAAACTTCTTTCCAATAAAAAAAAAAAAAAAAACAAACTTTATTTTCATTAAATTTTCCAATATTTCATTCGATTATATTACTTTTCCTTACTGCTGTTAACAAGTAAGCTTTGCGATCTTATAAAAAAATTTCAATATCGAGTTTTCACCAGAAATACACATTTTGAGGTGGCACTGATTCCGAAAAAATGGTTTTTAGAAATTTAGAAAATTCATGGTTGATAGTTAGTTTGAGTGACATCATGGGGCTCAACAATAAGGTTTTGAACAAAATCGGTCAACCGGAAGTTAAACACCTTACTTAATATATTTTTCAGTTTTTTACGATTGGATTAAAAATGGCTCCAGGAAAATTCATTTAAGAAGTGTTTTAGAGATTTAGGTATGGTTATGTGTTTCACCTAAAATATTATGTTTTTGGTGTTCGTTACGACCGCTGTATTCAATGTTGTAAATTGGATTTTGAGGTTCGGTCATACAAAAGAACTCTTTTTAAATTTCTACCGACGTTTCGGCAAATTTATTGCCTTCTTCATATATGCCACTCTTATATATGTCACATATTTTTTAATAGTTGTGATTTAGATTATTTAATAGTTGTGATTTAGATTATTTAATAGTTGTGATTTAGATTAATATTGATCTGTTCTACAACAATAGTTGAAAATAAATTTAAATGTGCTATATATATCATACTCTTTATTTAGTTTATTTTAAAAAATTTTTTATTCTGGAAATATTTAGTTTAAGTTCATATTTTATGTTGTTTCTATTTTTTATTGATTTGTATTTAATCCTTTGTACAGATCCTGAAGAAGGCAATAAATTTGCCGAAACGTCGGTAGAAATTTAAAAAGAGTTCTTTTGTATGACCGAACCTCAAAATCCAATTTACAACCTAAAATATTATTTCAGATTATAATATTTATTATATCCTTCTATCATGATATAATGTATATAATACTCATTACAATGAAATGTGATGGTGATTTTCCGGGTTTGAAGAAAATCGGTTCACTGGAAGTGCAACTTTAATGGACGATTTTTTTGCTGCTTTCTCGATAAAGCTCCCCCCCCCGCCCCTAGAGTTTCATTAAACTTTGGGTGTTAACCGTACATATACAGACCTATTATTTTTGTTTGGAAACTTTTTTAAAATAAATTAATTTTAAGAAGGTTTTTGGGGGGGAGTATAAGTTTATGCTTTTCTCTAAAGTGCCATTTCAATTTATTATACGTCTCTGTTACCATACAATATTAATAAAAATTAAATATATCGCCAAAATTCCGTATTTGAAGAAAATCAGTGACCGGAAGACGACATTATTGAAGAGTTTTTCAGTTTCCTGCAATTTTCTCCATAATACGGACGGGTTTTATTAAACTTTGATACTAAAACAATGCAAACAGAACCTGTCACTTTCCGAGAAAACTGAGATCAGTGAGGTTGTGTGAAGGTTCTGAATCCCAAGACGAAAACCTCAAAAAATGGTCATGAAACGGCCTGAATTGTCTTTAGACGCTGTTAAGCGGACAAGAAACTATCAAACAAACACAAAATATTAAAATTGTTTCTCGTTGCTTTTAACAAGATTTAGGTCTTGCCAGTTTTGCAGCAAGTGCACGAGTATTTGTGATTGGATTTGACTCCTCGACGGCTTTAGGATTAAGTATTGGATCGGATCGAGTTATGTTCAGTTATAACCATAGACGCAAACAATTCTCAGATAATAAGTAAAAAATATTACAGGACTGGTAATATTCAACCTAAGACAAAAAAAAAGTCTGTGTGAAACACTTGGTTGGACTTTCCACTGCAATTATTCTTATATTTCTTAATGACCAATTATCTTCTAATCTAGAACTTTATCTGTAGAAAATCTATGTTAAATATTTAGGATTTTACTTGTGAATAGCATAGTTGTGGTAAATGACTTAAAGAAAACCCGAGTGGTATACAGAACTCCTTTGTACAAAACCCACCACACTGTGGTAATGTGGTTTACTCACCGTGGTTAGAAGATAGTTGAACTTCTCTCGTTATCTTTATTCTACTCAGGCAGTAAACTATACAGTTTCCTTTTGCATAGTCTGTAGTTTAGGTTGTGATATGCTACCGGAATTCAAATGGTAGAATTTAGTTTTTTGATCTCCTGAATACGAAATATAGTATTTTTGTTCATACCTAAATGTAGTATTTATGAACACGTGTTTTTCGTAGCAACAAAATATCTCAAAAACAAAAAAAAAAACAAGAAAATCACAGGAAGCCAAAACTTAGTAATCCGTTAAGGTAACATCCACTGACATACATACCCACACAAATTGAAAATTCCATCAAATTCTGTAAATCTACAATGCGACTTTACTGATTTTTTTTTATTTTATTATTTTTCCCGATTTTCTCGATAACAGCTAAAACTATCTTTAGGTCTTCATTTTTTTTTATTTACAATGATTTTCTGGGAAAATTCGATTTTTGGAGAGAGATTTCCACGTTTCTTTTTAAGTTGCTATTTCAAAACAACAAACTTACTGCGTAATATAGAGCAGAATTAAATATTTCAAAATATATCAAATTTGAAGAAACTTTGATTAAACGGAAGTGCGAATTTACAGAATGTGTTTTTGTACGCGGTTTTTATTGGAAAAATTTCGAAAGATTTTCCTAAAACTTGAGAGGCTGAGGATTAAATTACCCTCTATAATTCTAGTCACTTACAATTACAGTTCTACCACCTATTTTTAGTGTTCTATTAAGAGAAAGAGGAAGTAGTTATTATCGCGTCAAACTTTTGATATCGAGTTTTCACCAGAAACCATTAAAAAGTGGTTTTTTGGAAATGGTCAGTGTGTGTGTGTATGTATGTATGTATGTCAATAACATAGCTCAAAAACGAAAAATCGCAGAATGTTTAAACTTGATATTCCGTAGAATCACCATAGAATCTGACAGCAAGTTGCCTGTCAAAATTCTTCAACCGGAACTAACACTTTACTGCATGGATTTTTCAATAATTTGCAATTTTCTCTATTTCAATAATACGATTTTCTTTAAACTTGGGAATATCAACTTTTCTACGAGTACTTTATTTTGGAAGATGGAAGGGGTTATGTTTTCTCTAAGGTGCTACACTAGTTATTTAAATGATTCTATCAACTAAATAATATTCATTATAATTAAATATGTTGCCAAAATTCAGAGTTTGAAGAAACTTTTGACCGGAAGTGCGCTTTTACTGAACAGTCTTTTTCAGTTTTCTGCGAATTTCTCAAAAATGTCCCCGTCGATTTTTTTAAAACTTTTTTTTCAACTACACATACAAAGATCTACAACTTTTACTTGTAACGTTTCTCCGAGAAAATTAATTCTCCAGGGCACTTTTAGGGGAGGGGTGAGGACAGTTCCTGCACAGTTTACACAATTTTATCATCTAAATAATATTAATTAGAATAAAATATGACATTTCAATTCCGAGTTTGAAGGATGATGACCGAAAGTGTTTTGTTTATAGAAATGTCTTTTCAGTATTCTGCTATTTCCTCTAAACGGCTCCAGCGATTTTCTTTAAACTAATTATGTGAACTTTGTGAAACAAAATTTTGTAAAAATGTATTTAACATCAAATACAAACGGCTAAATACATAATGGCAGACTTACATTGTACCTTAAATTACTGCCTAATTCATTTTTGCTTTCTTCTTCAACAATCGATTGAAAATTCTGAATATTTTTTTTAATAGCTCACATTAAATATATAAATATATATATATATAGCTCACATTAAATATATAAATATTAATAGCTCACATTAAATATATAAATATATATATATATAGCTCACATTAAATATATAAATATATATAGCTCACATTAAATATATAAATATATATAGCTCACATTAAATATTACCTAAACAGTAAATATTATGTTAGAAATAACTTGATGTTTTGTATTTTTTTTTTAATTTTTGTTGTCTAATCCAAAAAAGTGGTTTTTAGAAAATGGTCTGTTTTCGTGTGTAGTATGTATATATGTAGAATAGAATAGAATAGAATAGAATCGGGGGGGGGGGGGGGTGGGGGGAGCTCATTCCACTGCGACCTACAAATTGAGGATGTATATATGTATGTGCGTATGTATGGATGTATGTGAACAATATAGCTCAAAAATAAAAAATTGCAGAAAGTTCAACTTCATATTCTGTTTAGGTATCACCATGGGATCCCACAGTAAGTTATGTGTCAAAATTCCTCAACCGAAAATAGCTCTTTACTTAATGGCTTTACTTTCTTGCGATTTTCTCAAAAATGGCTCCGACGATTTTCTTGAAACTTGGAATATCAACTACACATACAAAAATCGACAACTTTTATTTAAAACATTTCTCCGGAAAAATTCATTTAAGGGCACTTTTGGAAGAGAGGTGGGGCTAGACTTTCCTCTAAAGTGATATTTCAGTTTATTTCACAATTCATAATTCTGATCGTGTAAACTCATTTAAGGGGCTTTTAGCGAGGGATAGGATACGTTTTCCTTTAAAGTGCTATCATAGTTGATTCTATCCATCCAAACAAAATTAATCAGAAATAAATAGATTGCCGAAATTCCGAGTTTCAAGAAAATTAGTTCCAAGGAAATGCGCTTTTACTGAACAGTTTTTTCAGTTTTCGATGAACTCCAACGAATTTCATTAAATTTAGTACACTAACTATAAAATTTGTCAATTTCAATTTTGAAAACTGGAGTAAGAGAAAGTTGTGTGAATGTTTCGTACCAGATTTTTTTCATATTCAGGAGGCTTTGAAATATTATTTCCGCTGAAAACTCAATTTTAGAATAGTAAGAGAAATTAACAATTCGTCAAGATCGATAAAAACAACTCATGTTTCACAAGGCTTTATTAATTTTATTATACAATAATGAGTCCACACAGTCTATGAAACATAATTTCTAGTTATGCGTCTAGACTGATATTATTCTAGAATTGGACAAACGTTATAATTATAGTAGAATTTCTGGACATTGGTCAGCAAATATGTGTGCGTGTGTGTGCACCTGTATTTCTATGTGAAGAGGAGAGGCGTCAATGACACGTGACCTGCCTTACTTTATAATATTTTGTAAGTTCCAGCTTTATGGAAGAAAATTGCAAGTTTCAAGAAACTACGAGTTGAAGTGCCCGGACTGTGACAACATTTACGTGGGGCAGACCGGCAGAAAAATCAAGGAACGATTTACCGAACACATCAGATCATACAAATACAACAAAGTTGACTCAAATTACGCCAATCACCTAAAAACTAACAAACACAAACCCGATGACATAACGACCACGATGAAACTAATACACTCTGGCCACAAAGGACGACGACTTGACATAGTAGAACAACTCGAAATATATAAACGAAAAACACAAAACTTAATAAATGAACAGACAAAATTTGCTAGTGAACCATTATTCAGAACACTCTTCCCACAATAGCAACAGAAACACAATTACACACGCAACAAATAGTTCTTAAATAGATTTTAAGGTTAGGTTTAGTTTTAAATCTACTATGTACATATAACTTTACTAGTTTAGATATATATATATTTAAAAAAAAAAAAGAAAAAAAAAAGTGTGTATTTGGATGATGTATGTGACACGGTTTGTGGGATGCATAATAAAAAACTTAATTATATAAGAAAACATAATTAGGTATACACGCTTGCGAGGATGTGAAGGTTGCGTGAAAAAGTGAAAGAATGACTGGAATGTCTTAATTCTTTGGAACTTAATTATATAAAAAAATCGTTCAGTTTTAAACGAACGAATGAATTTTAAAGTGTTAGTTTAATCGTTGTTTAATTTTATTTAGATTTATTTTGTGTATCTTATTTTTTATTTTTTGTATAGTCTTAATATTTTGGTTAGTTAATTGTGAAGTAAGTCTCCCTCCAACAACAGAGTTTAAAGATTAGACCCCCGCGTCCACTGTAAGAAAAGAATTTGCTCTTTAACAACCCAAACACGTGTTTTCCCACCCATCTGGCCACATCCCTTTACCTAGTTTAAGAGTTTAGTATTTTAAAAATACACCTCAGTTAGTGTGAAACTAAGTCTCTGTGCGAGTCTGTGTGGCACACTGTCTGAAAAACGCATCCTGAAGATGGGCGAACGCCCGAAACCGGTCGATGTCCACAAAATGAAGCAGGCTACCACGGAAAATGTCTCTGAAGTTTCAAGAAACTTAGTAAACCGGAAGTGCGTTTTTGCTGAACGGTTTTTTTCATTTTTCGCGATTTTGTCCATAAAAACATCGACGAATTTAGTTAGATTTGGTACACTAACCATAAACTTGTCAATTACAATTTTGTATACTGCGGTAAGAGAAAGTTGTGTGAGAGTGTCACACCAGATTTTTTTTAGAAAAAATAAAAATAGAAAATTTAAATTCTGAATGCAGGAAATTTTATTTCAAGATAAGTCTTCAAAGCAAACTGAATGGTCATGCAGGATTTCTGGGCAATGGAAAGTCTGATGCATTGGCGGGGAAGGGTCGAAGGATATTTTCATAAGTCCCTAACTCTTCTGCGTCCGGTCTAGTAGTCTGATTTAGACATCCATTAAATGGAGGATCAGGTCTCTGCAATGATGGGAGGGAACACCAGAACAGAGGCAGGCGAAGCTCTTTATTATGAAATATTCTCTTTACTAGGGACCTACTTAACCATAGCCGAAATGTTATAAGTATAATTGTAGGTGGATAAGGATTGTTGAGATTCGGTCTTGTTTTTAAAAATAAAAAACTTCAATTTTTGCCAACGTTTCGACAAATATATGGTCTTTATCAAGGCATAAAAATAAGAAATGTTAAAAAATCTTCAAAACATGACAACTTAAACATAGGTATATTGTAAGAAAAATAAAAAGTCGAGAACACCTCAACACCACAGAGAAAAGTGAACAAATAAATTATAACATAACAAATAAATTAGGATAAAGACAATTTATTTGTCGAAACGTTGGCAAAAATTGAAGTTTTTTATTTTTAAAAACAAGACCGAATCTCAACAATCCTTAACCATCATTTAAGAACGGTCGAGAAGAATCTTTTATAATTGTAGGCCTATTGACGGGGCATTGCATGCTGAACAAGCACCAGTTAGTACTTACTGAAGACGCATCATGCCGATTTATTAGAGGAAAAAATCCAGACACACCACCCTCTGTGAATGTTCTGGCTAGAGGAGGATTAGATTTTTACAATTGGGAGCAAGTAATTTCGAAGCCACGAACTTTATTACAGAGCCGCTTTTAGCCTGCTTAAAAGGACGAAGATGGAAGACGTGCTCTAAGTAAGAGGATCCACAGGAGATGTGGAATAACGCTTTTGCCACCTCTTTTTCAATCAATCTAATCTAAAATGAAGGGTGATCGGCGGCTGATGGCTTTCTCCATGGCTCTTGGTTGAAGGGTCCTATCGTAGAAGCGCACCTTCGTTTTGAAGGAAATGTTCAGCAGAGTTGAGAGTAGTCAATTTACCTGAACTGTAGCCACCTGTCATATATCTTTTTGCAATCAAAGTGGGGGTAACGCCCTAAAAAATGCTTTAAGATTAAATTAAGGACAGCTGTCATGGTCTGATTTAAGTCATCTAATAAAAGGAATCGAGGCTTGAAGACTAAAAATAACAAAAAAATTTCCTTGAAGGAGGCAAAAATAATGGAAAAAAAATTCTCTCCACTAAGAATAGACAAGATAATTGTTTTCAATAACAATTTTCTTGCTTATTGAAGTCACGCAACAAAAAAAAACATGGTGAAGGCCACGCCTTTCATTATGAGTGACAATATTATTGGCCGACTGATGTTATACAAATTGAAAATTAGCCAGAATATTGGCTAGTTATGGACTAGGAAGAAGATTATCCCTGTAAATAAAATATTGAATTGTCTTGTATAGTTGGGCTTTATCTGTCGATATTGTTTATCGATAAATAGAACCAACCATGTTATTATTAAACTTGTATTATTGGTAGTCAATTTTTTTTTTTTTAATGAATAATACAATAGTTTGTGTTTGTATGTGTGTGCTATTTTTTATATAAAAAGAGTTTCAACTTTATTTATGTGCGAGTGTGTCTGCCTATCTGTCTGTCTGTCTTTCTAAGTGATGTACTAGAGAGAGGCGAATTTGATTTCTGAATGCGTGTATCGTCCGTACATACATGTGTTTGAACTTACCTCACTGAGTGTATGTATGTATGTATGTATGTATATAGTAGTATATGTCGTGTACCCTTTGATCACACAGACAGTAGAGAGAGAGAGAGAGAGAGAGAGAGAGAGCAGATTTCAAACTATGTCCTCCTTTTTACTAACGACATACTGGACCTTTCTCTTCCTGGCCATAAAATAAAGGTGGGGAGAGTGAATACTTTGCTCTCTGCATGGGTGGTGTGTGGGTGTATGTATGTGAGTGTACGTACAAAGGGCCAAAAGAAAATTACGTGAACATTATAGGAAATTGGGGGCTGCTTTCCTTGAATTTATATGTACCTACTCATGTGGATACAGTTACAATTTTGTTTTTATTCAGTTTCTCTTTTTTTCTTTATATATGCTTTTATTTATTTTATTGTTTGTATTTTTGGCACAAAAGTTGAACACTATGTTGAAATGTATTTTTCTACCTTCTGTTACTCCTAGTAAGCGAAAGTATTGTAATCGAGTTAAATTTTCGATAACGAGTTTTCACATGTTAAATTCAACGGGGAAACATACGTTTTGAGATACAAAAAAGGAATATTTAGAAAATGGTCAGCTGTGAACAGCAAAAACGATAAATCGTAAAAAATTCAAACTTGATATTCCGTAGAATCACCATAGAATCTGACAGCAAGTTGCCTGTCAAAATTCTTCAACCGGAACTAACACTTTACTGCCTGGATTTTTCAATAATTTGCAATTTTCTCGAAAAAGTCTTCAACGATTTTCTTTGAACTATGGGCTACTTTTATTGGAAACATTTCTACGAGTACTTTATTTTGGGAGATGGGAGGGTTATGTTTTCTCTACAGTGCCATTTTAGTGAATTAAACGATTCTATCAACTAAATAGTATTAATTATTATAATTTAATATGTTGCCAAAATTCAGTCAATGAACGTGACCTGCCTTACTTTATATTCTTTTGTAAGTTCAAGCTTTATGGAAGAAAATTGCAAGTGTCAAGAAAATTAGTTGGCCGGAAGTGCGTTTTTACTTTCAGTTTTCTACGATCTTCCCATAAAATATCGACAGATTTTTCTTGTTGTTGTATCGACAAACACTTTTGTTTGGAACTTTTTTCGGAGAAAGTTTATATACGGGGTTTTTTGCTTTCTTCAAAAAAGTGGTTTAATAATTAAGTTTAGATTCTGCCAGTCACATAACATTGAAGACAAGTAAATAACTAGTAAGAATTGTAAGTTTGTAGAAAATTAGTCACGTACAACTAGGGTAAATTGCAGTAAGAGAATGTGCTGTGAGTGTTTCACACCAGATTTTGATTGAGTTTTTAACCTGAGTACGAAATAAAGAAATAAAAGGGGCTTTTAACTGAAAGGGCAGACCTGTTAGTATGGTTATAATAACAAAGACTGAAAATCGCTGAATGTTCAAATTTGGTATTTCTCTTAGGTACTAGCCGGAAACTCAACAATAAAGTGTTGTTCAAAGAGAGGTTTTTTAGTTTTTTGAAATTTTCTCAGTTAAACGTTACAAGGATTTCTTTAAACTTGGAATACTTGCTGCATAGATAGGAACTTACCACATTTCTTACACTACATATATGCGGAGGAGCTGTGTACTAGCCTTTTAAATTACTTATATATGAAAACATTACTGAAAAAAATTAATTTTAGATAGGCACTGGAGGATTGTGAGTTAGGCCAAGCCCGCATAACACGGATGTCTTGAAGTATATCTAATTAGTTCAAAGAAGGCATTCTCACGATAGCTTTAACATCTGGTGTGGAAATACTCCACGACTTATGGATTTACGTAGTTATAATTGACTAATTCTCTACAAATATATAATTATTTTTACTTGACGTTTAATTGACTTCAAGATATGTGGTGGAGGAAACTAAACTTTATGAAACGACTTTTTTGAGGAGAACATAACATCGCCTTCCCACAAAACCTTGAGGAAAAGGGGGATGAGGTGGTGGGGGTGGGTTAGTCTACCCAACTTAATATGGGACGCTATTTGTGTTCTCATCAGACAATCATTATAACTTATATATACTTTCTCTACTCCCCACCTGGAAAAGGAATGAGTAGAATTCCCTTATAACACCCACTATCTAATAAAACCTTCCTATCTACTAAGCTTAAGTTTTCCAATCTGGAAAATCTCTCCCCCTTTTCCAATAGTCGTGTGCACACACTACCGTTGTGACTAATGACAATCATTTACAGCAAAGGAAAACACATAGCCACCATGTTTATATATTCACGAGTACATAAATACACACGAATAAACAATGAATACAATTTTAAGTAACATACCACCACACAAAACCGAACTTACTAATTACTTTTTAGAGTTTGACGTGTTAAAAGGTTGCTTTATAGAGCGTTACAGCTCTTTAATTGAGAGTTTTTCATTCAATAATTCCTCAACAATGCTTTCTATTAAAACCAAATTATAAACAGTAAAAGGAAGTAATGCGATCGAGTCAAATTTTCGATATCGAGTTTTCACCGGGAAATGTATGTTTTGAAGTCTCCTGACTCCAAAAATGTGGTTTTTAGAAATTGCTTTGTGTGTATGTGTGTGTTCGGGATAACTGAAAAAGGGAAAAGTCAGAAATTTAAACTTCATATTTCGCTAACGTTCACAATTTGGGACAACAATTTGGACAAAATTGGTCAGCCGGGAGTATCTCTTTACTAAAAAGATTGTACAGTCATTTAAGATTATATCGAAAACTGCTCCAACGATTTCTCTTTTGAAAATTCATTTAACGGGAAATTGTGGTGGAGGGGCTGGCCCCTTTAAAGCGCAATTTTTGATAAGATCCATCATTCATATAATATTAATCAAAATTAAATACGAATTTGAAGAAAATAGGTTGATCGGAAGTGTGACATTACTGAACAATTTTTCCGTTTTCTACAATTTTCTGCAAAAAAAAAATACTGACGAGTTTCTTTAAGCTGAGTACGAAACCCCATCAGTAGTGTATTTATGGGGCTTCTGGGCCAGAGGAGCGGTGGGGCAAGGAGGCTCCTCCCGACCTTTTTGCTCCTCCCGGTCATTTTTTTGCTTCTTTTTTGCTCCTCCCTACCTTTTGCGCTCCTCCCGACATTTTTTTTGCTCCTCTCTCGTTTGCTCCACCCGCCCTAATGTGCTCCTCCAGAAATTTTTTGCTCCTCTCTCACTTGCTACACCCACCCTAATGTGCTCCTCTCTCGCTTGCTACACTCGCCCTAATGTGCTCCTCTCTCGCTTGCCACACCAGCCCTAATGTGCTCATCCTCTCTTCGTTTGTCCACAGCCCTAATGTGCTCTACGAACATTTTACTCCTTTCTCGCGAGATCCACCCGCCTAAGTGCTCCTGCTCTCGCTTGCTACACCCACCCCTAATGTGCTCCTCTCTCGCGTTGCTACATTAGCCCTAAGTGCTCTATCCGTTTGCTCCACCCGCCCTAAGGTGCTCCTCTCTCGCTTGCTCCATCCGCCCTAATGTACTCCTCCCGAAATTTTTTGCTCCTCTCTCGCTTACTACACCTGCCCTAATGTGCTCCTCTCTCGCTTGCTACACCTGCCCTAATGTGCTCCTCTCTCGCTTGCTACACCCGCCCTAATGTGCTCCTCTCTCACTTGCTTCACCCGCCCTAATGTGCTCCTCTCTCGCTTGCTACACCCGCCCTAATGTGCTCCTCTCGAGCTTGCTCCACCCGCCCTAATGTGCTCCTCTCTCGCTTGCTACACCCGCCCTAATGTGCTCCTCTCTCGCTTGTTCCACCCGCCCTAATGTGCTCCTC